>VTGD01000116.1:61481-151171 GCA_013406985.1 Calonectria crousiana | reverse complement strand
TTTTGGCTCTGACCCAGTGGTTTCCCAGCCTTTTCCTCCGCGCTTAAACACTCGCGGGGGGGAGGACCCAGAGAGGGAGAAGGGGGGGTAAGGGGGAGCCTGTAAGCTTGTGGCTCTCTCTGCGCAAAATGATATGATATCCACCCGCCGTACTAGCCCTTTCCCAAAACTGCAATTAGCTCTCCCAGCTCTCCCAGCTCTCCCGCCCGTAAGTGCCAAGATGACGACGCGATCGCGGCCTTGGCTGCTCCCATTTGCCGTCGCCGTTGTAGTGGCGCTTCTTGACCCAGGATTCTCGTCGACAATCTTCATCTCGCCTCGTGCTCCTGGCGCTTACAACGTGGCAATGTCGTACCTCGTAGTGACCAGGGGAGACTTGCTGGGCCATGTGCCAATTTAAAATAAAAATAGAGAATTCAATTTCTCGGCCCTGATATCTGATCAAAACACGATCGTCGGTGTGATTTCGGCCCCGAACGGCTAACCCAATGTCGGAGCGTGATACCGAGATGCTCTGCCGCCGTCCAGCTCCGATGCTGTGTCCGATGCTCCCAGAGCCTGCTCAGTTCAGCTCGGCCTCCGTGGGTTGCGTGTAGCGTGACATGTAATTTGCAGCGTGTTGTTGGCTCCTTACCGGTGAGCATAGCGTCCAGCTTGTGTTTTGTTATTGGGCACGATCCTTGGCGAGCGGGGCCGGAGCCAACCTTGACACTGTTCACAACCAACTCCCGGGTAGCCATCGTTGCATCTAAGCAGCCAATCACTTGAGCATGGGAGTCTAATCGATGCCATTGCTCGTACTGGCACCGGTTCTCTAGCTTACCTGTATGTATGTCTGTGTGTGTGGGTGTGTTTGGTCCCAGTCGGTGAGGCCTTGAGGTGCTGGCATAATACCATCAAATCCACACATCGTGTGGTGTTGAGGTCGTGTAGTTAGTTGTTGTCTTGACCCTCTGTCTTGGGTGTTCGTGGTGGTTCTGGTGTTGTTTTTTTTGCTGTCACATCATTGAGAATTCTTGCTACACCCAAAGTGGCTACCGTTAACCATCGTCATTCTTTTTGGTCGTTGGATGTGGTGTCAGTTACGAGAGCGCTATGTTGAAGTTTTCCACACTAATGATGATGGAAATGTAATTATTTGGCGAATACGCACGACAAACACCTCGCGAGCACACTGTACGCCAAAGGAGCAACAGAAATCAAAACCAAAAACAACCACAAGCCCAGAAAGATATGTAAAATTTAAAATGATGAATCGCTACGACGACGATTCTACGTGGTTGAAATAATGGATTGGGCTATAGGGTAGTTCCGCACCAAGGCTTGCTAGACGACGATGAATCATGCATTGGGAATCTGGACAGCTTGAATAGACCATATTAAACGCCATTTGAATTGCTATGCGATGATATGAAGTTCGATATTATACCACGTATCTGACTACCAGAGACAAACAATGGCGTCTGAGTCGAAGTTTTGCATGCAACCGACGTGACACGATCATTTGGAGAGTTGGCCAGAGCATGATATGAGAAAGATCACGAACAAACATACACATAGCAACTGGAATAAGACGAGAAAGATAAAATCCACGCATGCTAGGATGTTCCGCAAACAGAAAGAGGGATATACCTGTCGCTATACCTCATTGCCAAGTACGTCAGATGCTTACGGAGGCCATCTCTTGCCACAAGGATACCCAAACCCAGTGCCGGAGGGGCAATACTAGAATGAATGCGACCCCAAAGAGAAGGCAAAAACCCCGAGAAAGAATTGGTCCCATGGTCCCATGCAAGGACACTGGTATGAGGGCAATGGCCTGACCCAGATAAGGTTGGCCAATTATAACAAGAGGTTAATGCAGAACGGCTGATCGAAGAACCGACGACAAAAGAGTCATGTGAATGTATCACCCGTAAAAGAACAATGAAATATCGAGCCAGGACATGCACTGTACACGAGTAAGTCGCGGGTCCATCAACTTCACGATGGAGGGCTGGAAGGTTTCTGGACCAACTTCAACATGCCCAGTTGAGAGAGGATGCTCCAAAATGGCACATTCCAACTGGTAAACGGGACCTCACCCAAAGCTATGGTTCCATACTATGATGTAAGCTTGTTATATCCATTCACCTGCACCCTAGGCGATGCAAAGGAAGACACCCTCTCCCCCCCCCCCCCCAAAAAAAAAAATAGAGGCACCGGCAAAAATTGAACATCAGTCAGACTGAAGCCGGTACACCAGGGACTCGAACCCTGAGCCTTAGTCTTAGGAGGACTACGCGCTACCATTGCGCCAGCGCACCGTTGTTCGTTGGCCGGATGGCAGTCTTCTACATCACTCATCAATTCAATCTGCTTCGATGGCACCACAACCATGAAATGGGCCAGTCATCCCAAAGCTGTGGAGGACCTCATATCATCTTTCGTGTTGGTTGCTCTCACGTAGACAGGGTAGCATGTCTTACGAGGGGCCTTGCACATTGCCTTGGTCTCCACAAAAGGCATATCCCTCCCTTCCTGGTTCAATAAAATCAATAACTCTTTTGGGACCAACATAACAGTACAGAATCAGCAAGTGTACGAACGGGGCACCTCTTATCCTCAACCAACTGATGCTAGTATGTTGCCCACTTGGGCAGCATCGCCGCAAAGATTAAGCCAGTATCCCTTCCACGGACTGACACATGGCAGGTGTGGCATGCGTGTTGGTTCTTAGTGCATTCGCTACCGACAGCTTGGATACCAGGCAATCGATGCGGACCCTCTAATGTAGGTAGTAAGCCCGCCATTGCCTTGTCCGGAAGTTGGTCCCAACATGTTTACTCGAGATAAATAAATTGTGTCGTTGGTTCTGCTTATTGCCTCATCCCCGCAGTTGAGAGAAGACGTTGGGCGCAGGATCCGACTTGGAGTATCAATTTGGGTGGCGGTGGATTGTGGTGCTTGGACGACCTGTTTTACCTGTTGGGCGAGAGACGGACATGTTTGCATTGGAGAACGCGTATCATCTGGAGTACCCGCATTTGTTGACAATAAAATTGCCAATATTATCGTCTGGCGTAACCGAGTGACCCAGGTCGCATGCGAGTGGTTCGATGACAATCTCTCGAAATCGAGAATTAGGACCCAATACTTGTTGACGAAGCGCCGAGTTGCTTCGCATCGGTATCAATAGACGCGCTCCTTGGGCAGACCAGCCGCGCACCAGCGGCCATCTGCAAGAAGGTTGGTGGTAGAGCTGTGGTGGCCTGGTCTAGTGGACAAGGAAGTGGTGTGCTGCATTGGCGCGCTTCCCATTTGAGAGGGTGTGAGGCAATGGCAATAATGGTACCCATCCAGACCGGGGCACAAAGTGAGTACAACCGTGAATGGGGTTCTTATTGTTGGACAGGAGACGGCGAGATGACGGCTCGAGAGCTAGACTAGGGTTTTTGGGCGGTGCCAGGTGATCCAGCGAGCCGGGACGGCACGGTCGAAGTAGCCCTTAGATTGAGACGATTGTTGGGTCATGTCACTAGTAAGGGATCTTGAACCCGAGCGGACGGCGCTGGAGCAGTTCCGGTGAACAAAAAAAGAAACATCCTTGCAGCCAACGAACAGCGGGATTAATCATGCCAAATTGCCCTTGGGAGAGTCACTTGTGAGGGTTGATTGATGGATCAATCATCCGTCCTGTTTTTGGCAAAAACATTGGCGCCAGAAGAGGTAGTAGCAGCGGCAACACCGGCGGCAGATGTGGATGAGCCCTGTCGAGTGAATGCGAGTTGAGTGGATTGTGATTGTAGCGGGAATTTGGCGCAGCACCCTAGACGCTCGTCGGCCTACGAGCGCTGGAGAGGGCTTTGCTGATGGCATCAGCCGTTGCTCCTAAGCACAGGGACGGCGCTTACAACAAGGATGGCATTCGTCCACCAACCAGGGTGCAGTGCGAGGTTCCCATGCCAGCGGGCTTGTGCAGGAGCAATAACTCGCTACGTTAAGACGGAGGGCTCTTCAGCAGGCGCGCGCTGTGTTGCTTCGGTCCCTTCATTAATGCAGGCGGAGAATGCAGCGTGCTGGATGGCTAGGAGAGGGCGTCTTGCACAGGCCGTGGCCATATTTCGCGGGCTGCCTCGCGTGGCGCGCGCTCTCTGCTGCGGAGGGTGGATCTGCAGACCGAACAAGACTGGTCGAGTCTGATCGTCGGGCGTTGCCAGCCACAACCCGGGGGTGGTCGACGGGAGAGCCGCCGTCTTGTCCCGCGGAGGGCAGCACGGGACAGGACAGCGTTGGCTCATCGAGAGCGCGAGGGTGGTTGCGGAGTGGAGGATCAGGGCAGGCGCGCGCTCAGTGAAGCAGGCCAGGCTCGTGTTGGGGACGAAATCTAAATTTGGGATTTGGGGATGCGATCAAGATGAACGTTGCCGACGGTGGCATGGAGTTGACGCGGAGATGGTTGTTTGTGGGGGATGTAAACAAGCGGCAAGTAAAGAGTGAAGCATTTGGGCGAAGAAAGGAAAGTAGATAAATATGAACATGTTGCACTTGATGAGGAAAGTGCAGAACCATCCTCCTCCACAGCAAGCAGCAACAGCTTCCCCAGCCTTTGATCCAGCCTTACCCTCCTTCTTTCTGTTGACCAGAAACCTTAAGACCCGGATCTCAGATCGGAAGCCACCATCTAATTGCACGTTTGCTTGCTCTTGTCTTTACCAACAACACTACACCACGTTCCAACACCAACACCAACGCTGACTGCGCGCCCACTTGGCCTCCTCTCATCCTCTCATCCTCTCACTCTCAGTCACGCACCAAACCTCCTTTATTTGGCCAATTAAATCCCTTACGCGGCTTCTCTTTACTTGTGCCGTCCTTCTTCCTTGCCTTGTCCTTACATCTATCCGTATCACCATTCGCACTGCCTCATCCTTGCCGTGTCTAAAAAAAACGACCAACGCCTTTTTGATCCTCATCACTCTCAGCCTCGATCGCCGGCGCCAAAAGCCCATCGTGGTGGGAATTTCGCAATATCCAACGCCCATTCGTCCGGCATTTCTTCGCCCAGTTGGAAACCCTTTAGGCCAAACGTTCTCAAAAAGCCGAAAAAAGCGCTTGACCTTGCAGCTCCCGCAAGGCGTCGTCGGTCGAATCACATTCCTCACCGACCACCTGGGCCAGAAACCGCCTCGGCGCCAGTAGCGACCAAACAGCTCCCTGACAAGGAGAATTGACTGGCAATCACCTAGGACAAGGGGGTTCGAGAATAGAAAAAGCAAAGGGCCCAACACCAGTACAGCGCCCCAAATCAACCGGCTCGCTGCATCCTTGCACCCTGTCGAGCGCTCCATCGCAGTCCCTTTTATTTTTGGGGTTGGCGTGTGTCGCCGCTTTAGCAAAGCCATCCATCACACAGACCCGCCGCCTGGCTCGCCCAATCCGCATCAACCAACTGACTGACTTACAACCATCACAACCACCAAGCCATAGACAACCAACGGGCCCCAACACACAGTCTCGCAGTAATAGCACATTCTTGACCTCTGCCATCACAGCCCACACATTCTATATTCAGCACAGAGCCCCAATCCCCAGGGCTCCAGATCAGCTCGACGTCACCATCTGGGCAGCGCTTCACCCACCACCAGGCTACATCGGTTGACGGATCTAAAGGGACACAGGCAAAAAAGGCCAAGTGTGCGTGTGTGACAGAGCGAGTCAAGCCAAGAAGGTCCAGAGTGACATCGTCGACCACTCCGCATCATTCGCCCTTCCGCTGGACCACACATACTGGCGTACTCACATCCACCATTTCACACTGCACATACGCAGACGCACGCATCGCATACCACGTCCCTCTACACACCCCCCCTGCTTGTCTCGTGCAGTTGCCGCTTGTGCCTGTGCTGTGCCCTTTACCCCGGCCCTGCTCGCGCCTGTTTATCTGGTGCTGTCTCTTTCACCTGCTGCAATCACTGCATCGCGGGAGCTGCTTGTTGCGCTGAGCCCTCTGTTTGTTCTGCGCACGCGCCCAACCTGGTCCATCCTGCATATCCCTCCTCCACCTTACCCACTCCTCACTTACACACCCCTCCACTCCCCTCGCCCTCTCCACCATCCACCATCTTCCATTCTCCGCCTACACACCAACCCGCATACTGACTCCCACACCCCCCCTTGGCGCCTAGCACGACTCCTGGTCCTCCTCCTCCGGCGCCAAATCTTCGTCGCAACCCTTCCCTTATAACACCTTGGGTGCTGCCTTTCTCCCTCCTGCTTCTGGATCCTCCTCTTCACCTTCAGTCAGTCCACTCGCTGCACTTCCCTGTTCGCGTCCCCATTGCCCATATACTGGGTCTGGCTGTTGGCTCCTGGTCCATTGGAAATAATCTGCGCCCTTCCTCGAAGCCATCCATCGGCTTGACTCGACCTGAGCTTCTGGTTTATCCTCCCCACCAACACCTCAAGTTTTTTTTTCCCTTCGCCAACAACCACCATCATGCCTGGTGCCAAGCCTAAGTTGGGGAAGCTCACCACCCCCGTTACCGCAACTTTTCCATCCGAGATCACTTCAGCAACTCCCATCTCGGCGGTCTCGTTCACTTTTAAGCCTGAGCCCGATTTTATCAAGACGCCCATCAGCCCTCCTCTGGCTTACACCGACTTCCTCACCAAGGCCATGGCTCTGAACTCGCCAGCCATCGGCTCCGGCCAGACTACCCCCGACTCTCTTCCCGACACGGCCAGCAGCGAGCAATCGGACTGCTCCTGCAAGAGCGAACGACTGTCGCCCACTTCCTTCTCCAGCATCAGGTCCAAGGTTTCCTCTCACCCATCTCCCCCGGCTACTGCACCTGTTATTCCCCCAAGCCCTTTCACGTCCTCGGCCCCTCCTATGTCGGCACCGCCAACTGGACCAGCTACATTCCCAAGCCTCAAGCTGCCCCCCAGCCCTGCAGTTTCCAGCCTTGACTCTCCTATGAGTGCCAGCACTGCTCGATCTCCCTTCAGTGCTCGACCAGTTCACTCCGTCTTCGATTGGGATGCTGCCCTCAAAGCCCGCTTCGCGGAGAAGAAGAAGCCTTCCCGCACAAGCGTACGGCACATCAGGGAAGTGGTGACAAGGACCGTCACATATACTCCTCGTATGGCACCTGCTCCCAAGGGCAAGCGACGGAAGGTCGAATAAAGTCCTGGTCTTCTTCTCTTGTCCCCGCCAAACTCCAAACACATCTAACTTAAACAAACATGACGACCCCTCGACACCTCACCACATTCCTTTTTATTTACATCATATCCATTGGTCCACGACGGACGCGCCAAGAAGCAGAGGACGAATACAGGACGAGAAAGAGGCGGAATATGAGCCGTGCAGTAATTCGCACTGGAGGCAAAGATACGACGTCACGGCTCATGTCAACTTTGGGCGGCACCCGTTTTTAGGTCCGGCATTGCATGCATTCGCACCAACCACGGAAGGCCCTCTGCTTTTACTGCAAAGAATATTTTCCTTTATCAACTTTTAACAATCATGAAGACAGGGGAACATGGACTTGGGACAGGTATTGTGAACTTCCTGGGAGCTATGACTGGAGGAGTTGCACGGCGTTTTATAATGTCTTTTTTTTTGTGTTCACTTTTTCAAATTTTCCACCTTGGATGCCCTGTCCCTGGGTGGACGGGGCAGGACAAGGTTTGATACCAAGAAGAGCGGAATGGTAGCGGTCAACGCTAGGATCGCATTGGGGGATGGGCGGATGAGGAATAAAGACCAAGCCGGGTCGCCGGGTCGAGAGATATGGGATCCTGGAAAGGCATGAGAAGCGAGTTAGTCAGTGGTCCGTGTCTCGGGCACGATTTAGCCAGCAATAACGTGTTTCTTCGCAACCCAATAAGCCATCGGCCGTTTTCTCGTGTGTCAATGCCGCCTTTGAACGTGACAAACAGCTGTGCCGAGATTGTGCCTGCCCTGTCCGACGCTGAAGCAAGCGGGGCAAAGAGGAATTTGTAAAAAGGCCTAGTGATTGTGTGTGCATGTGTGATGTGTGATGTCTATTGATGCAGTCCTAGTCACGAGCGCAGGTATAGAGGCAGATTAGGTATAGGCAGAAGGTGGGTTGTCAAATGGGACTGGGGAGAAGAAACCATGACGTGTTGCCAGCCTCTTTGTTTTTCTCTCGTCGCGAAAAAAAATAAAAAAATAAAAAAATACCAAAAAAGTGCATGTTTGTTTTTGCAGATCTGTCATGGTCGCGAAAATGGGCCTCCAGTTGCCACGCATCGCGAATCTAGGGATGCAAGCGGTGCTGTACAAGTGTAATGTATGGGTGGATTGTTTTTTTCTCTCTCACTTACCTGCTGCTTTTGGAGGGGCAAAATACGGGACGCGCCTTGTGCCAGGGTATGGAAGCAGCTGGTAGGCAGATAGTTGGCCGCCCCTCCGCCATCTGCATCCGTCCATCTCTCCCTCTGTGTGTGCGTGTGCGCGTGTGCGTATGTGCGTCTCTCAGCAGGCTGAGAGCTCGTCCGCTCCCCTCTTTGCGGGCGGCGGCGGCCCCTCTAGCCACTTTCCAAATATATACCCTGTTCCTTGCAGGGTCGGCGACGGACTTTGGGGCGAATGACTTGATTTGGAGGAGGGGCGCGGTTGTCAGGCCCGTTTGCGAAAACCCCTCCTTTGGTATATTACTCGACGGGGACTATTTTTAAGAACGAGAGCACGTACAGTAGGCGGATGGGGCTGCTTTGCTTGCCACTGGGCAGATGGCGCGAGAGGGTGTGTTAATTCAGAGGGCAGCGGCAGCATCTCACATTGGATGGCTGGTTGGCGGGCAAAAGGTGACAGATTTGGAGGACGTCATTGGGGTCGGGTCAGTCGATCAGCGCGAAGGGGTCTGCGAGCCATGGTGATCCTGGGAGGGTCCCTTGGGAGGGAGGGGCGGGATTCAAGTCGCTTGGGGGAGGGAGAGAGATAGTATTGGGGCATTGGACGCTGTGCGGACGGTCCACAGGGCCGGATTTTGGGCCGCCCTCGGGAGAGAGAGGTTGAGGCGGGGGGAGGGGCTCGGATTTTCGCGCAGTCGGATGCGAAGCCGTGGATGTGGTCTGTGAGTGATTGATTGTGGGTGCGTGTGGCCATCCTGCTCCGTACTCAGGCTTGATGGTTCAAGGGCTGGTGGTGATTGCTCTGCTTGCTGTTGTTTCCTGCTGCAGGCTGCACAGGTTCCGATGGCGACTAGGCCCAAGGGAGTGTAAAAGCGGCAGCAGAAAGAACCCAGCACCCCGGTGCAGCAGGCGGCGTGGCCCAGCATGTCAACGACTCTAAGCGCCGGGCCCTGGTACCCTTGTCGCGTGGGATTGGCCGGCGCCTTCAAGCCCGTCACCCACCGGTACGGCCCCGCGGATGTGATTGGCGGCGTGCTAAGCGCCCGGGCTGTGGGTAAAGATTGATTCGAGAGCCAGCATGCAGAAGCGTCGTTTCGTGCTCTCGTCGTCTGTCTCTTGGTGAACTGCCCCGAAGCCCTGGTTGCTTGTGCTTTCTTTTTCAACTCAACTATTCTCATCACCAGTCTCTGTCTTGCTTCTTCCTGCGAGCCAGTCTTCTCCTGCAATCCAGCTACTGCGCAAGATGCAGCGCGCTAAGCTGGGAGGGCCAAATTGATCCTTTGGAGTGAGGGCCTCCCCGTGCACCGCACCCTCGCCCTCATCCTCCTCACCCTTACACTCCCTCCCCCCCGGCCTTGGTACTGGCTGTGTTGGTGCGCAAAGGCAACATGTGGCCACGGCGTCGTTTTGTTTTCCGCTCCTTCCCTCCCTTTCTCGTGGGATGAATGGATCAATCAATCAATCAATCAAGGAATAAGCAAATCCCCGAGCTGGACCAGATGACGTCCAACTTAATCTCGTAAATTGCTCCGGCGCGCCTGGTCACGGTCCATCACCCATTCCTTTCCCAGGTTCAACCCCGTCCCTTCTCGAATAACGCACACCCGCTTGCCCAGAAGCGCGGCATGCTTCTCAACTCCCCCGAGAAGCCACTGCCCTCTCAGCCCTCCAAAGGACAGGCTAACCCAACTTCGACTTCTGCGCGAGCCCTGGCCTTCCCTCACCCATCCCATCCTGTCACCACCTACTCGCTCAGCCTGCAGAGCGCCAGTGACAAGACGTACATGATGATGATGTGATAACCCTGCGCGTCACACCGTCTTCCCCTGCGTCGCCCCATTGGCTCGCTCCTTCGAGCCAGCCTGTCGCCCCCATCTGAAACGGGGTTGCCCTAAGGCACCGTGATTGAAACCCGTTTCACCCTGCCGACGTGACCCATCCTGCTGGATGGAACACCCTCATGGAACATTCCCGGAGAGCTTGGACGGCTTCTAATTTTGGACATTCACCGTCGCCATTCTCGATTTTAATCTGGTCTTGCATGTTCCTCATTCGCATGCATCTTATATTGCGGCTGCTGTGGGGGCCGCATAAAAGATTGCTTGCCTCGTGAACATGTTGTAACGAGGACAAGAAATCTCGCTCTGTCGCAAGGTGGGAACCCAATATCCCCTTTATCAATTCAATCTGTATGTGAGGCAAGATGAGTCCTCTGACCTGGCACTTCTGTACATACCCAATTGCCGTGGGCAGAAATTAGTCCACCTCCCTCACCTCCTTCGCCACTGCGTTGCATAGCGCGACCTTGACCCCTGCCCCCGTAAGAACATGGATCCAGAGTCTCTGGGTGTCGCTCAATCGATCGTTTCTGCTTTTCACCTCCGCAAACATCACCTCCCCCTTGGCTGTGCCGGGATTCTCAGACGCCTCCCCTGTCTCTCCGGCGACGCGCCACAGAATCAGGTCGGGGATGCCACCGCCCCGTTGCTGATACTCCTGAGCTATAACCTTGCAAACCGCTGCTAAGGCGCTGCTTTCGAAACACTCGACTAATTCAACCAAGTCCTCAATCTCAAAGTCCCAATTGAGCCCTATCACACTGGTTTTCTGTTCGTGCTCCCTGTCCCAGACTTTACGCACCAACCGGCCCCCTTCCCCATTGGCAATTTCAACCAGCCTGTGGTTGATCTCTGAAACTCTAGCGGGGAAGAATGCATCTGTATGCAAGTCAAGGGGACATGTTTGGTAGGCCGTTTGAAAGACATTTGGTATGTATAAGAAGAGGACGTCGTAGAACAAATATGCAAACAGGGTACGAATGATACCACCCTCAGAGTGGTATCCTTTCCATCCCTGGGATCGATAGTGACTGAGGCACATGTCTTCTACGCTGCATTCCGTCGTGTCGTCTAGCATGTTAAGCCATATTGTTTTGGTTGAAGCTTGGCGGCCAGGTTTGGCTGGCATTTCCCGTTTGAGCTGAACACCCTCGACGTAATGCTCAATTGGTTTCTCCAATGCAACGTGCCCAAAGTCATGCTGTAGCCGTTTTGGGATGCGCAGCTTTTTTTCCAACTTGACTAATCGCTTTTGAAGATCGTAGTGAAAAATTAGATGACAATGGGGATCCTGAAGCCCAGCTTCACAGGTGGAAACTGCAATCCTTTTCCAGTGTTTCTTTCGTAGCTCCAGGCTTGTTGAAACTGGGTTTGGGTCGAGATCAGGCATGTAATGTTCCTCGAGAAGTGCCTTGCGTTGATACCAGCCGCCTCTTCTGGCCATTTGGAATAGTCGTTGATCGAGGAGCTCAGCTAGCAGCTCGTGCTCCTTGAGGTGCTCCTTAAGCTTGCCGTATACGTGGGCGGCTTTATGCACAATCCGCGTATATGAGTGCCCAGGCGTAAACCTTCGCAGATAAACACCTTCACCCATTTCATATAGTGTCTTTTCTTTGTGTCTTTCTTCCTCGAGCAAGACTTTCCACCGAGGATATAGCTTTTCAAAAGTGTTGATGATTTTCCTCAAGGCTTCCTGGCCAGGCAGCCCGCCAAACTCGAGGATGCTGTCCACTTCTGACTCCAGACGAATTGCAGTCTCAAATTCCAATAAGTGCATCCGCGACGTGAAAATCATGGCACTTCGACAGACAATGTACTCGGGAAAGGTTCGTTGGGTCATCTTGGCAAGAATGATTGTGGTAAGCGACTTTTCTGTCCACTCTGTGGATCTGTAAAAGACTAAATGCACACGTTCGAACAGCTTGAAACATTGCTGAGATAATCGTACACATGGGCCAAGAATAGAAAGTATTTTTTCAAGGAAATGTTGATTTCGATTGTGATCTTCTCTTCGCGGTTTCACACCAGTACTAGGCTTTTGGTTTTCATCATTGCCAAGAGAGAGGGATTCGCGGCTGTTGTGTCGACTCAGCCCGAGTGCCATTAACCCGATTTGCTGGTGGCTCATTCGAATCAGTGACTTGATGAGTTCTGGTTTGGTTCGGCCTTGAAATTTAGCTTCCTTAGCTAGATTCTTGAGCTCATCTAGGCTCAAGAGGGAAGCTGCTTCTTCAACCGTCCGAATATGATCATCCGAAACGTCAGCAAATGCAAAGCGATCTCCTAGGTTGAACTCGTCAATGTCAACGCCATGGATGGGGCTTGATGTGGGTTCAGTTGTGAGTGGGGGCAGATCATGAGATTTTTGAAGCGTGTCGACGGCGGTTTCTATATCGGAAATGTCATTGTGGTAGCCCAACCGACTTTCGCGATGCCATGATGCTGTTTTCCTCAGAAAAAGTCGGACATATCTAACTGTAGTAAGCAAGGAGTATAAATTCTTCTCCGCCGACAGACTCACAGGAACTGTGCCTCGTAGTCTAAATTTCTCCATTTGGCAAAGACTTCCATTTCTTTTTTGTCAAATAGGTGTGACTCTTCATCCAAAACTGTATCCAAAGCGAGATTGAAAGCGTCCACGTAAATGGAGCTTTTGCCTTTTATCCAGGTTGACTGTGATTTCTCCGTGGATTCATCGTCATCCACTGTAACTTCCTGAGATGATTTTAAAGTCTCGTATTGATTGATTGCTTCCTGGTCAACCAATGTTGGGGGGAGGGCGCTTTCAAATTCCGTGACACCAAGTCCTTGCCCATCGTTGTCTCCATGACCTGGAGTCTTTTTAATTGGATCTTTTACTTTCTCATAATGCTCGTCAGATGAAGAATTTGATTGTTCATATTCGAAATCCCTGGATGATTTTCTTCTCATCCGCTTTGATGGTCTTTTTTGGTCTGCCCCTGGCGAAGCAGGGGGGTTGTCTCTTGCATTGTTGCCACGATCGTTTTGAGGGTTTGGGAGTCTCTTCACGAATGCATCCATGCTGCTAATGAACCCATGCCTGTATACAACATGCGATAGTCTTTTTTGACTGACTGGGCGTCTTCACAGTTCATGGATTGGGGGAACGCGATTCGGCCAGGTAGACACGCTGCTGCTACAGCTGAATCTAACACGAAATCAGCTGACCTCGTGGCGTCCATCTTCGCTCTTTGTCCGACAATCAGCCGGCGCGATTCAGTCATGGGTGCCATCCCGCAATTGTCCACAGAAAGCTTCACGCCCGCAAATTGGACGGTGGAGGACTCTCGTTGCGACCTCTGCTTTCCTTACCATGGCCGATGAAACACCCAAACCCGACACGGCCGCCGATGCCTCACAGGCCGCCTCTTCGTTCGATTTGGCCAACAGCCTACCCGCGCAAATTGATGGCCCTGTAAAGGATGTGGTGATGTCTGACGCTCCATTGGAGCAGCCTGCGGTAAGTGCTTGTCTCTTTATTTGCTTGAATTGAACCAGCTGCAAGCATTGGATCACAGCCGCTGCTCTGTGTGCTTTTGTTATGCGTTCTTGATTGCGCCAAACCCCAGTCACTCTCTTCTTGAACCTCACCGCTCTTCATTGCTACGCTGCCACCACCAAGTCCATTCTGTTGACATGAGAAAAAAGTCATCTCCTGCGCCTGTCGCGCATGCGCCGAGCCCGCTCCCAGGACGAACAGGCACGCCGGCCCACGGTTCGAGAGCCGCCTCTGCGCACCCCGATCCTGGATTCACTATGCCTGCGGAAGCTCCCCTCCACGGCGATTCAACACGGAGATACTTGAACACGAAAGTCACTGGTGTCTTGCTTGAAGGGATGAAGCAACTGGCGAAAGACAAGTACGTGCATGAGAAGGAGAGTCTGGGCCACACGCGCTGACATTCGCTAGGCCTATCGACCCTCTACGAGCGCTGGGAGAATATCTTATACAAAAGTCGAAAGAACTTGAAGGAACAAATTAGATGGCGGGGACGTGTATCACGGCATTACATCATGCGAAAGCGACGAAGCATCAGGCGTTCCGGGTTGAAAAGGGTTCGGGTTTAAATCACTAAGCCAAGGATTCTGTGTTGTCATTACACTTTCAGCGGTCGAATTGCTTTCTATTTTCGAGCAGTCAAACCCACTGCGGTCCTCCCAGATAGGGTGCATAAGCATCATGGCTCTAAATGCAACTTTTTCCATAATTTGTCCCCAAACTCCATGACCCGGGAAACCATCACCTCCACCAGTAGCAGCTGGCCGTAGTGAGTGCGCTTAAGCGACAATGGTGCTGGCAGTAGCAGACTCGTACTTCCAGGTAGGAGGAAGGACACCGACGGTCTTGTAGTAGCGGGCAAGACGGTGGATACGGGACTCGATGAGAATCAGGCGGAACTTGGAGTCCTTGTCCTTGCGGTTGCGCTCGAGGTGCTTGCGGACGGCAACAGCCTGCGGGAAAGAAAAAAGTCAATTGGATGTCGAGGAGAAAAAAAAAACCAGAATGACAGCACTTACCTTCTTGATGAGCATGTACAGATCCTCGGGGAGCTCGGGAGCAAGGCCTGTAAAGTCACTCTGTCAGTCTCAAACCAAGCAGAGGCGCTGGAGAAAATTTCTCCGTAAAGTGATATTCATGTCCACCGCTATATCCTTAACTTCTTCAGGGAATCGTACCGTTCGACTTGAGGATTCGGAGGATGCGGTTACCTGCGAAAATATTAGCCCAAAAACTTCTCTTTTTTTTTTCTTTTTTCGAATACAGTCGCAAACACGTACCGGTGACAACCTTGACCTGGGCAATACCGTGGGAGTCACGGAGGATCACACCGATCTGAGAGGGGGTGGCACCCTTACGGGCGAGCTTGCTGATCTGGTCGACGACCTGGTCGGGGGTGGTCTTGAGCCAAGCGGGAGCGGCGCGAGAGTAGGGGATAGCAGAGGACGAAATGCCCTTGCCCTTGCTGTGAAGACGACCCATCTTGACGGTTTGGTGGTGGTGATGCTGCGGATGATGAGGAGGTTATCGCTGGGCGTGTGAGCGAAAAGTTCCCAAGTACAAAATATTTGTGTGGATCGGTTAGTTAGGGCAGCCGTTCGCCGGGATATCTGAGGTTCCGGCGCCGGGATGCTGCAGACTTTTGCGCGGTGGGGCCTCGTATAACACGTGACTACATATGATCCACCATCATGTTTTTCTTCGCGCGATAGCAGCACGCATTCTTCCTCTTCTCTACTCTCAACGAGAACGTGTTCTTGCAGGAGGCCCAAAAACGCTCCTGGGAAGCCATTGGTCAGCCTTGTTTCTCATATTGTAAGTTTCTCAATTTCTTCTCATCATAATTCCTTCCATCGACACCAAATGATGATAAAGCACATTTACTTTTTTCTGGTACCTCTTATGTTAGAGCCTCCGGGCTCGATGAATGAACTGGACTTCTGACATCCTGTCACTCTTCGCCATTTTTGTTAAAGCAATCTCAATGAGTCTCCGCTAACAAGAAGGCAGTCCGCGCGTATTCCTGCCACCCGGCATTGGTTAACCATTCCGTGATAAAACTCATAGCTGTAGTAATCCATGTGCAATCAATCAATTCACCATCCATTACCGCGCCTGGCCCTGCATGACTGTCTCTAACCTTGCCGAACTTAAAGGCTCCATTTCATGTCCACTGTTTTACATTTTGCAAGTGACTACTCTCCTTCTGCACGCCAACAAAGCCGACACCTATAACCAAGTTTCAGCACCCGATACTTCTCACCCTTCCGCCATCCTTCATTCAGTCCTTGCTTGGCAGCTCTACCAAGCGCCAACATCGAAGTTTTCCTGTTCATTATTCATTATTAGCAGAAGCTTGTCATAGTTGCACAGGCACAGTTACATACCTCAGGGAAATATGTGGTAACAACGGTTCTGTCCGCAAACTTGCGTCCAGCCAACGATTTCAGTGCTTTGGTAGTCGACTCTACTGAGTCGAACTTGACGAAAATCTTGCCCACACCGGCGGACTGTCTGCTGCCTCCTGTGGGTCTCGGGATCTTCATATCGATGATGTTGCCAAACTTGGAACATTCTTCGCGGACATCCTCGCAAATTTCTAAATGATTTCTTAGCACGGTGACGGCATGACATTGGGAGAATAGTGTCATACCTTCATAATCATCACCGTCCATAAGCTCCTCGGCCGTAACCATGTTGAGAAGCTGAAGAACGCGACTTGTCTCGATATCGTTAGTTGTTTGAGAAGCAAGACCGCTAATCGCTGTGATGCCAACGTCGAAGTTGGCAACTTGTGTAGGACCAATACTGGCTTTGGTGACCTTTAGCTTTTTGCCTCCAACGTCCATTCCGTTCAACGTGTCGAGAGCAGGCTGGTTGGCCGATGCAGGATCCTGATATTCAGCGAATGCAATGCCCTATACCATGTCAGTGGATAGCAATTAGGCGTCGGCTAAAAATACTCACCCTAGATTCCTCGGTTCCACGGTCCTTAACAAGAACAAACGCTTTGGGCTTACCGAAAGCAGCAAGGAGTTCAATAACTTGCTCTTCCGTCAAAAATGGAGGAATGTTAGTGATGCTGAGCTTGTTAATGGTGTCTGGGACGACATTGGACACGACGTCAGGGTCATAGGCAACTTCCTCAGTGACAGCCTGAACAACATAATCCTTGGGACGGCGAATTTTCAGCCCATGGGGCTCTCCATTCGCGGAGCCATTTGCAGAATCTTCTGGTTCCATTGAGATCCCGTCAAGCGCCAGGGCAACAGTGGTATCAGCTGCGCTTCTGAACTCTAGAACGGCAAACGAGCGATCGTTCGAAAATTGGCAGTGGGTGCAAGGATCCGAACTTTCCATGACGTTGAGGCCGTTCAACTGGAGGTTGAAGAATCCCATGACGCTCTCCTCTGTTGAGCCGGATGGGATGTTGGAAACCAGCAGTCGCTTTGCCTGGCGCGAGTTACTGGCTTTGAGACCAGCACTCGTCACCTGGCCGCCAGGCTGGTTCATAAAGGCCTGGAGCTTGCTTGGATCCATAGGTTGTTGACGGGGAGCTCCAGGGAGAGGGAACATGCCTGACAACTTAGCCTGCTCAGCTGTGACGTTGTCATAGCCAGGAGGCTTGATATCCCATTGTGTCAATCGACGCTTGCGCTCAAGAATTGGCACCACATCGGTGAGATCTGGGGTC
Organism: Calonectria crousiana; assembly: GCA_013406985.1. Classification (NCBI taxonomy): domain Eukaryota; kingdom Fungi; phylum Ascomycota; class Sordariomycetes; order Hypocreales; family Nectriaceae; genus Calonectria; species Calonectria crousiana. The sequence goes on along the minus strand of VTGD01000116.1, from coordinate 133,755 downwards.
GGCTCTCGTTTCTTGGGTGCAGGAGACGGGCTGCGACGGTTGTCATGCGGTTGCTGCTGCTGCTGCGATTGCTGCTGCTGCTGTTGCTGCTGGGCGAATCTGTCGTCACGTCGGTCTCTGCCTCCTCGTCGACGGTCATCGTATGGGTCTCGGTCTCGTCTGCGGTCATCGTCATCGCGACGAGCATCTCGGCGTGATGAGCCACGATCGCGGTCCCACTCACGGTCACCTCCTCGTCGGTCACGACCCGAGTATCTGTCCTCGCGCTCACGGTCTCGATGGTTTCGGCTCGAGGAGTAGGCATCAACATCGCCGTCGCGTCGGCGATGACTGCGGTGGTCTCCTGGCGAGCGGGAACGTCGACGGTCTCGATCTCTGTGTCTGTCACGTCGATCGTCTCGATCACCTCGCTCACCTCTGTCGCCTCTGTCGCCTCTGTCACCTCGCTCGCCTCGCTCGCCTCGCTCGCCTCGATCACCTCGATCACCTCTGGAGGACTTTCAACGGTTAGCATGTTTGAGGTGTTGGGAGATGAGTGACTACATACCGGATAGTCTCGTCCCCGACGCTCGTCTGTGGTTCACTACGATTAGCAACGCGACTAAGGAGAAGACATGTCATGCAGAGCATACCTCGAGACGAGTAACTGTCGCCGTTCATACTTGCGATAATGACAAGTGACTTGAAGACAGGTTCAAGAACGTCGCGAATTGATGATAGAGTCTGGCTGGCTGGCAGAGAAGATTCGTCAAACCGCAGCGAAGGTCCAGGACCAAAAGCTGAGGCATCGCGCGAGGCTGGAGCTTTTTTGCCAGATGGCGCTAGTCCCACATAGGACTAGCGCCAACGAGGTTCCCTATTCACCCGCAGGTTCCCCGGCTCCAGTAAAGTCTAGATTCAGGGACAGACTGCGCCAAACTGCCCCCAATCTTGACTTTCTTTTCATCCACTGCCAAAATTTCTGTTTCACTATAAATAAATAAGAAAAAATACCGATTGCTCTCATGATTTGAAAGACATGTCTCTTGCTCGAACTTCTGGTTGGCGAAAGCTGCCAGTGAACTTGGGGGAGTTATGCATCAACACAACACTTCGTTGTGGCCAGTCCTTTCGATGGCGACAGATTGACGATGAGTGGTATGCTCGCATGACTTTCCCCCCTGAAGCCCTTTGTCTAAACATCTTAGGGTATGTACTTTGCATGGCCGTATATTGCGTTTGAAGCAAGACTCTACACACCTCCACTACAAGGTAATTTGGCCTGATAATTTGCTGAAGCCCCCAAATCCTTTGCCATCTGCAGCAAACGACGCTGCGGTGACAGACGATACCGAGGCTTTATTGCGCCACTATTTTACCTTAAACCTGGACCTGGAAAGCTTGTACAGTGAGTGGTCTCGAGCAGACCCGAACTTTCGAAAAAGAGCAGCGAATTTTATGGGTGTTCGCATTCTCAGCCAAGATGCTTGGGAAGCCTTGATAGGTTTCATCTGCAGCAGCAACAACAATATTTCCAGAATATCACAAATGGTGAATGCGAAATCTTACCCGAAAGGTAATCTATACTAACGGTCTCACCTTGACAGGTTCACAAATTATGCAAGCATTACGGTCCCTTGATCGGTCATGTTGGGGATGAGGCTTTCCATGACTTTCCATCTCCAGATGCGTTAACAGGCATCGAGGTTGAGTCGCATCTGAGAGAGCTCGGATTCGGATATCGAGCTAAATACATTGCCCAAACGGCTCGAATAGTGGCCCAAGAAAAGCCTCAGGACTGGCTCGAAACGTTACGGAATCCTGAGAACCCGGGATTCAGTGCCCTTGAGACGCCAAAGGAGAACCGTGCGACTTATAAAGAAGCACATGAACAACTTCTTGGATTAACAGGGGTTGGGCCCAAAGTCGCTGATTGCGTTTGTTTAATGGGCTTGGGCTGGGGAGAGTCAGTCCCCGTCGACACTCATGTTTGGCAAATTGCTCAGAGAGACTACAAATTTGGCAAGACCAAAACCAAGACATTCAACAAAGCCATGTACGATGCAGTTGGCGACCATTTCCGCGCTCTCTGGGGGAAATACGCTGGCTGGGCACATTCGGTACTCTTCACGGCTGACCTTCGGGAGTTTTCTGAGAGGACGGTCAAGGATGAGCAGCCGATCAAGATGGTCAAGGTCAAGGAAGAGATTGGCGCAGAAGAGGTGCAGCTTCCCACTAGGAAGAGGAAGACAATTATTCAGACAAACGTGAAAGTTGAAACCGAGCTTAAACAGGAGGTGGGTGAAGCTGAGACATCTGTCAAAGTAGAGCGCAGATCAAAGAGACTGCGTTCAAGAACTAGGGCGTGAGTCGCGTGCCACGCTTTGGAGCTTACAAATTTACGTGGTCTGTTGTCATGAGGGCGTGTTATCTTCTGTTTGGAGGGCAGCAAATCGGGGGATTTATCAATTTCCTGAGAGCACGCCTATGGACCTACCTAATCTGATCGTGATTGAAAAAAAATACATGTGAGACTGTTGTCTAATGTTGTTGGCGATCTTATGTTTACCTTGCAACGATTCTCAGGCTGACTAGGGTGAGACGCGATGGCGGCTAAACCTCGGCCTTAGTGAGGTCGCGGAGACTTTTCGCCTCCCAGGCAAAAAGCTGTGTCAAAGACTGCACTTTGCGACCAGCCGCATCAACAACACCTCCCCATGCGCAACGACATCGCAGGGAGCTTTCCGTCTACTCTTGAACCGGGATGAAGCTGGAAGTTCCATAATTCAAGATGTCTGACGCGGATTTCGAGACGATCAAGAAGCTCCAGCAGGAGCGCAATGCTGCTTCTAAGAAGGGTTCTCGCACCTTCGACACCGCAAACCAACGAACCGACTCGACAAAGCAGAAGCTAACTGACAACGGCGATAACGATCTCTACGACCGCGATGGCACGGATAAATATGCCGGATACCACACCTCCTTGCCGATGGGCAACGATGATGAGGACATGGAGGATGGCGACAACACGCGACGTCTCGTCGGGCAATACACCGCGACGCGAGACATCATTGATGAGTTTGCGCGTGGAAATGGCGTCGAAGAAGACGATCCCTTGGCTGGCAGAGGAGAGAAGAGTGGCCGTATTGTCGATCGCGAGACTGATTATCAGAAACGTCGATTCAACCGCACCCTCACCCCTACCCGAGTTGACCCGTTCGCCGAGAATCGTCAAGCCAACACCTCCGAGAATGGCACTAGCTATCGCGAGGTGATGGAGATGCGAGAGCTCGAACGAGAGGAGGAACGTGTTCGACGAGCTATTGAGGCCAAGCAAGATGAGAGAACTGATGACGATGACGCCCAACCCATGCTCACGGATGGTGACAAGGAGAACATGGAGGTGGGCTCTCCTGATGCTGCTGCATCTGGTAGGAAGCGCAAGAAGAGATGGGATGTGTCGTCGGCCCCTGCAGAGGAAACCAAGCCTGACGCTGCCGACGCTGCAAAGCCTAAGCGATCGCGATGGGATCAAGCTCCAGCCCTTGCTGGTCCCGACATGGACGGATCAAAAAAACGATCTCGATGGGACCAGGCTCCATCGGCTACTCCCATGGCCAATCCAGGCCTTGCGACTCCGATGCATACATCGTCCGCTCCTGCGCTACCAACCACTTTTGGAACCGATATCTCTGGCCGCAACATGCCCATTAGCGACGAGGAGCTGGACCTGCTTCTCCCTGGCGAGAATGAGGGTTACAAGATCTTGGACCCTCCTCCAGGATACGAGCCTGTTCGCGCTCCCGCCCATAAGCTGATGGCGACGCCTGCTGCTCAGACTGGCTTCATGATGCAGGACCCCGAACAGGTACGGCTTAGTGGTAAGCCTATGCCCGCAGAAATTCCCGGTGTCGGCGACCTGCAGTTCTTCAAGCCTGAGGATATGGCCTACTTTGGCAAGCTCACTGATGGTTCTGATGAGAACGTCTTGACCGTCGATGAACTGAAGGAAAGAAAGATCATGAGACTGCTTCTCAAGATCAAGAACGGTACGCCTCCGATGCGAAAGACAGCTCTTCGACAGATTACCGATAATGCCAGACAATTCGGAGCCGGACCTCTGTTCGACCAGATTCTTCCGTTGCTCATGGAGAAAACCTTGGAGGATCAGGAGCGCCATCTTTTGGTCAAAGTCATTGACAGAATTCTTTACAAGCTTGACGACCTGGTCCGTCCTTATGTTCATAAGATTCTGGTCGTTATTGAACCCCTCCTTATCGACCAAGACTATTATGCAAGAGTGGAAGGTCGCGAAATTATCTCTAACCTTAGCAAGGCTGCTGGTCTTGCGACGATGATTAGTACAATGAGACCCGATATCGATCATGTTGATGAGTACGTCCGAAACACAACAGCAAGAGCCTTTGCTGTCGTGGCGTCCGCGCTCGGCATCCCGGCTTTGCTGCCTTTCCTTAGAGCCGTCTGCCGAAGCAAAAAGTCATGGCAGGCTCGTCACACCGGTGTCAAGATTGTGCAACAAATCCCTATTCTCATGGGATGTGCAGTGCTCCCTCACTTGAAGGGGCTGGTGGAATGTATTGGACCCAATCTGAACGATGAGCAGACAAAGGTTAGGACCGTGACCAGTTTGGCCATTGCAGCTCTGGCCGAAGCCTCCAATCCTTATGGTATTGAAAGTTTCGATGATATCCTGAATCCGCTGTGGACTGGAGCCCGCAAGCAGCGAGGAAAGGGTCTGGCCGGTTTCCTCAAGGCTGTTGGATATATCATTCCCCTCATGGACGAAGAGTATGCCAACTACTACACCAGCCAGATCATGGAGATTCTTCTCCGCGAGTTCTCGTCGCCTGATGAGGAGATGAAGAAGGTTGTTCTCAAGGTTGTATCTCAATGTGCTGGAACTGACGGCGTGACGGCCGGATACTTGAAGGAGCACGTCCTGGATGAATTCTTCAAGAGCTTCTGGGTAAGGAGAATGGCTTTGGATAAGCGAAATTATCGACAAGTAGTTGAAACTACCGTTGACATCGGCCAAAAGGTTGGCGTGAGCGAGATTGTGGAAAGAATCGTCAACAACCTCAAGGATGAGAGCGAGGCGTATCGAAAGATGACGGTGGAAACGATTGAGAAGATTGTGGCCAGCTTGGGTGCCGCTGACATTGGCGAACGTCTGGAGGAGCGCCTCGTTGACGGTATCCTCCACGCGTTCCAGGAACAGAGCGTGGAAGACATTGTTATGCTCAATGGATTCGGTTCTGTTGTCAACGCCCTCGGAACACGATGCAAGCCTTATCTCCCGCAAATCGTCAGTACTATTCTTTGGCGATTGAACAACAAGTCGGCAACCGTGCGGCAGCAGGCGGCTGATCTCATTTCCCGAATCGCCATGGTCATGAAGCAGTGCGGTGAGGATGCGCTCATGGGCAAGCTCGGCATCGTCCTTTACGAGTACCTAGGAGAAGAGTACCCCGAGGTTCTTGGTTCCATCCTGGGCGCTCTACGATCCATCGTCACTGTCGTGGGTATTTCGCAGATGCAACCCCCGATCAAAGACCTGCTCCCTCGACTGACGCCCATTCTACGAAACCGCCACGAAAAGGTGCAGGAAAACACCATCGACCTGGTTGGTCGTATTGCGGATCGTGGACCAGAGAGTGTCAACGCGCGAGAGTGGATGCGAATCTGCTTCGAGCTGCTCGACATGCTCAAGGCTCACAAGAAGGGTATTCGACGAGCCGCCAACAACACGTTTGGTTTCATCGCCAAGGCCATCGGTCCTCAGGATGTTTTGGCCACCCTTCTCAACAACCTTCGCGTGCAGGAGCGTCAATCTCGTGTCAACACTGCTGTCGCCATTGGCATTGTGGCCGAGACTTGCGCTCCCTTTACGGTTCTCCCTGCTTTAATGAACGAGTATCGCGTTCCCGAGCTCAATGTCCAGAACGGCGTGCTCAAGTCACTATCTTTCCTTTTCGAATATATTGGCGAGATGGCCAAGGACTACGTTTACGCCGTGACGCCTCTTCTCGAGGACGCCCTCATCGACCGTGACCAAGTCCATCGACAGACTGCTGCCTCGGTGGTCAAGCACATCGCGCTTGGCGTCGTAGGTCTCGGTTGCGAAGATGCCATGGTCCATCTTCTCAACCTGCTGTACCCCAACCTGTTCGAGACCAGCCCTCACGTCATTGATCGCATCGTGGAGGCTATCGAGGCCATCCGCGTGGCGGTCGGTCCAGGCCTGGTGCTCAACTACGTCTGGGCAGGACTCTTCCACCCGGCGAGAAAGGTCAGGACGCCCTACTGGCGCCTGTATAATGATGCGTACGTACATGCGGCGGATGCTATGGTGCCATACTACCCCAACTTGGATGAGGACACGGTAGACAGGCCAGAGTTGGCGATTATTCTGTAAGAATTTTTTCCTTTTTTTTTTGTATGTGGAAGAAAGAGGGTTCTCGGCTGCAGCGAGGAACACGGAAGGGGGGATTGGGTTGCTGGTGGCTTCAAGGGAGGCTTGTAATCTGAGTATGCTGTCGGTTGCGAGGGTAGCGCTGGGGCGTTCTGATAGACGATCAAAATGGCTTCATTGTATTCAATTTTCAAAAACAAAATACCAAAACATCTGCGTCATTTCACACTGCGCTCACGGTTGCTACATCAAGCATGAGAAGTTGTGTCCGATACCCAAGTGAATGAGTGTGTATTGGTGGTTGAAAATCATGAGGCGTGATACGCTCATCAACAACGCTGGGCCAGTGTTTCCAACCAGATTTTTTTCAATCCATATGTTTCTTATGTCTAATCTGCCTCCTCTCTATCTTTCAAACAAAACCTTACAGCCTAACTATTATTCTGATATTACAGCTTAGATCGACTAAAGCATCGTTTTGTGGATCTCGTCCACAACTACAAGGCTTTCTCAGATGCACAACTAGGCAATCATCGGCGCTCGTGGCCCCAAAGATGGATCGATCTAAGGCCAAGAATGCAGTGCAGGTTCTAGCTGTCGATTACCACCAAACGGCTCCGCGATCACCATTGTACGTGCCCGGCTTCGGATCAGACAGTCACCAGGTCCCGGTGCTCTCGCTCTCTAATCACTTGTCGACATGCCACGCCCCCCCCCCAACGTGGAGAAACAAGAACTCGTCGCGGCAGTCGATTTTAGGCAAAGCCTACCTCCTTTCGAGAGTGAACGAGTGGCTTTCAGGAACTTTTGCGGTGCTATGGGGCCTCATGGTCTACTGCAGGTGTACTGAGACGGCTGGACGGGATTCCTGTCTGGGACCGGAGGTCAGTGTCTTGCGTGCGTAGTCAGCGCCGTCCTCTTGGCTTCCTTGGAAAGGAAATCAGAGACCAACAATGGACTCGAAAGAGAGGAAAAGGAAATATGCAAGGGGGTTGGTTAGGTTAGGGGGGAAGGGGGGAAGGACCAAAGAGGTGTGCTAGAGCACGCACGGCCATGGGTCTATCAAACTGTGCTTTTGGTAAACTGGTGATCGACAAGCCGAGTATGACTCGGCATCACGCCCGTCCCAGGATGTGCGGGCGGGTTTGTGCGCGTTCAGCGGCGGGCAGCCGGCTTCTCTTCCACCCCCTGGCCTTTCTCAGCACGGGACTAAGCTGCCAGACAGATACCGAGCAAAGGAGAATTTGCTCTTCTTCGGGTCTTGACGTGGGGGAGGGGTGATTTCTTTGCTGACTGCTTTTGCCGGGCCAGCCCCTGGTCGGGATACTACGCTGTTCACAGAACGGGGAGTAAGCTGGCCGCGTGGTCCTATAGCGCATCGCCTCTCGTCCAAGAAGGGTGTGACGGGTATTGCAGACGGATGGAGCCTGTGTGATAGATGCTCCCCTCTCTGGCCGGCATCGTCGTAGTGTTTCTGGAGGCAGTAAGCCAGGAAACACTCTCTCATCACTCTGCGAACCGTGGCTGCAGATGCCATCTTGTGGTACACTTGTAAAGGCCTGCATCCCGTCATCTTGATTTGACCCCCCTCACCCCAAAGCAGGCATGATCTGACAGAGGACAAGGAGGGCAGATCTAAGGTTGTTAGAGGTTGAAACTGGACAAGTCGTACACGCTGGCCTGATGCAACTGTGCTCGCATGGGACGTGTGCGTGTGGGGATCCGGAGAACGGCATCGGAGATGTGTTCCGGATGAGCAGCTACTGCTGGACTCATGGGAGATCGATCATCGTGTCTCTCTGTTTTCAGCCCCAGCCCACGCGCCAGTGCGGAAGACGACGAACCGATCTGCACCGTTGGAGCTGGGCCTGCGGCGCCCTTCTGATCGCTGAAACCCGAACATAGGTTTCATGCTGCAACAAGCGACAGAAGGAAAAGAAAAGCAAACATGCATCTATTCGCGGTTGAGGATTTGACAGGCTGCATTAGGCAAACTGTATGTGCGACTAGGCGGCGGCACTTGAGCTGAGTTCCTGCCTCAGTTTTCCCCCATCACTTCTCACACGTTCACGATTAAAGAAAAAAAAAACACCGGTGCCTGCAAAGGATTCCTCAGCACTTACATGCTGGACCGTTCCTTTCTCCGCGGCTATTCATTCGCCCTCGGAATCCTTCCCCCGCCCAGATGCCGGAACGGCTTCGTCTATGAGGCAAATCTGGGAGAGAAATGCGGTCCGTTTCCTAGGCCCACCATGCTATAATGGTGGATAAAACTTGGCAGGTGTTGTAGGCCAAGTGTCAGAACCAACTAGTGCGGCCATCTAGTCCAGCAATCGATTAGGTACTGTAGCTTGAGTCAGTCGGTAGCGGGGGGTGGGGTGGCCACGGTTGAAGGATGGTTAGCTAGTGGAGGCATAAGGGGACGAGGGCGAAAAGAGATGGGAATTGTTGAGAATGCCATGCGACGGAAAAGTCGGTAAGTGAGCAAAGTGGAGGAGGGACATGCAGCAGAGCAGAAAAAGCAGGAGCCACGGATGGGCCCAATGGCAGAGTGGGAAGAGGGCAGTTTCACAAAAAGGAACAACGGGAATGCGCAGGGGCCTTTGTCGTCAAGCTTACAGAAGAAAAATAAAACCGAGATGGGTTGCCAAGCGCAGAGCACGCGCCAGCACCAAAAAGAAAGCAAGAGCCAAAGGCGAGAGAGGGAGAGACAGCAAAGGGTGCAACGGGGCCTGTGTTTCGTTTCTTTTTTCGGCCGTCTGCGGTCCGTGGAGAGGCGAGGCGTGCTAGTCCCACGGCGCTATTGGCCTAGTGCCGGGAGAGGGACTCGCCGAGAGCAGAGCACGACGGAATTTGTCAAGCCATCCTAGCAACCCCAGAGCGCCTACTCGGCCCTGTTCCTAGCGGCGCTCGCATTTGCATCAGCTGCAGACGTTGAGTGGTGCAGTAATTTCTTTCCCTTTGCTCTTCCTTCCTTCCTTTCGCTTCCCTAGTTTAGTTTGTGTATCGGATCCTGTAAGCGAAGCGGGCTTGGCTCTCTCGGTTGTGTGAGTGAGTGCGTCTCTCTCTCTCTCTTATCAATTGAGACAAACATAAAAACTGGGCGTAGAGATTGGGTTGCGATCTAAACGAGGTGGAAGGAGCCCACTCCCCCCCACCACCTCACAAAAAAAAGGAAAACAGCCTCACAAACCCCCTAAGCATATCAAAAGTGTGCACATGTGCATGCGTATGCGTCGTTTGACGTATGTATGGCAAGTAAAAGGGGGGGCGTGTGCAGCCTCGTTCTCGTTGTTATGCCCTAGTTCCTTGTATTCATGTCCCAGAAAAGAAACGATTAAGTGAAGAAGAAAAAGACGGCGCCGGAGAGTTTTAAAACTTGGTCAAACTCTCCATCGCCTTTCTTTTCGCGGGCAGCGGGGAGGAACCCGGCACTGGTTGGAAATTCTGTGCATGCGTTGCAGCTAACGTCTGCAGCCTTGCTTTAGGAAGCGCACGAATATAACACAGCACACGAGAAAGGGAGAAAAAAGTACACACGGGCAGAGGCAGGCGCAAAGGACGGAAAGAGAAAGAAAGAAGAAAAAAAAGCAAGACAAGGTTGAGGCAAGAGATGCCTGAGCATGCAAGCCTCCCTACCTCGCGTCGTTTCTACCTTTCACTGTGTGTGTGTGAGTGTCTGTGAGTGGGAGGGGAACACGGGACGGGATCGGTGGCAAAGACAAGTTTAGGCGCTAACGCACGATCGAGAAAAAAAGAAAGGAACAAGATTGAAAAAGGCAATTATCCGTAAGAGGAGGAACAACATGTCAAAAGGGACAGAGCTAAGACAAGCCACGGGGAAAAGAAATAAGGACCAAAAACAAAGGCCGCCTACCCGCAGTTGAACTAGTAAAACAAGCCAAAGGGGAACAAGAGACACACAGTAAGAGAGGGGGGGATATCTCTCAGCCGACGAATGGAGCTGCCACTGTTGCAGTGCTGGTTCTTTGGATGAGATTTTTTTTTTTTTTAACTGGGGCCCTTTTGCAGCTGCTTCTGATGTAATAAAACAGCCCGCATACCTGGGCTTGCTCTTTCGATGTCGTTCCGACAAAAGGGACGGTTAATTATTCATGTGGTGCACGCATCGGACGCCAGCTTGAGTCGCCAGGTCACCCTCCAGCCCGTCCTCGCATCCCCCATCCCCCTCCCATGCTACCTGGGCACGCTGGGCTAGAGCCTTTCGTTCTGTGTGCACTGGAGCACCGCACACATGGCATGCCAGCGCAGTCACTGTTACATAGGACACACACGTCTAAATTGCCCCGTAGCAGCGTTGCATTTCTCATCGGCCGGGGGCGGTTGCAGTACCCCATGCAAAGGAAAAAAATTCAATCCCCACCCCATCCCAACCATCCCTGAGCTTTGCCTGCCCTGCTCAGCGGAACCCATGTCCCTGCTCACCCTCGTCTACACCCCCCCACTCCACTCCCCAAAGCTAATCAATCAATGGGTAAAATAAAAAAAATAAAAACACCCTCAAGTGCCATCAAGCTACTGCACGCTGCAGCTGCTACACGCGCCCCCCGGCCACTTGGCCCCTCCCCCCTGCCAACTCCCCGCACGCCTCTGCTCCCCACCTGCTCCCCACTCTCACTCCTCCCCCACACACACCAGGAGCCCAGGCACGTACCCAGTACATCGTGCTTTTGCAAAAAGCAAAAATACAACGCAAAAAAAAATAAAGGGCTTCCTTCAGAGCCTTGGGTGCACGCACACCCTCCCAGCCCGCTAACCCTAACTCAGAGTGGCGCCCTGCAGGGGTTGCGCCAACCAATCGTCGGCCCCGAGGATGACGTTTGTCCGGCCGGGGCCCGGAGCCGGGGGAGCATCGCCAAGGGAGTTTGGGACCTGGGGGACCCTGATGCCGCCGCCGCTGACGTCACTTGTCCCTCGATGTCGAGCCTTTTTGCTTCTTTTCTTTCCTTGTCTTGAACCATGGACCCAACCCAAGGGGAGGGGGTCCCGGAAAATGGAGGTGAGGGGGGATGAAACTGCGCCAAAAGTATGGAGAATGGCGATAAAGAGAAAGATATGGAGAAGTAAGGGCGGGTGAGGGAGAACGGGACCTCCGTGTCTTGGACAATGTTTTTCATTACCAGTGTCATTATGATTATCTTGGTATTATTTTTATTTTTATTTTATTTTATTTTATTTTATTTTGAATTCGAGACTACCCATTTAGCCTTTGTCCCTGTATCTCGCGATCCAGAGTGACGTAGCTTGATGAACCTTTTTCCCAATCTTCCCCATGATAATGGAATTTTATGTTTTGCTTCTGCATCTTCTTTGTCATTTTTCATTACTACCCAACTGCCATCATGCTGCATTTTGATTGACATGACGTAGTGGCGCATGCTTTGATCGCAACTGCATGTATCCCCCCCCCCCTTCATCTGTATGTGCTTGCGACCACAGATGCGCAACGCGATAGGATAGCACTCTTCGTTGCACCCACTTTCACATCTTGGGTCCCCAGTCTTTTTCAACCTCTTTATTTATGTATTCATTTTAATACGGCAGTCGGGATGAGGAGGGGGGCGTCTTGCAGAAGAATGCACAGACGCAACCTGTTTATCTGCAAAAGAAACGGTTCGAAGGACGATGTGCGTGCCGGCAAGTATGTGGTTGCTGTCCATTTGATCTAATCTCACAGTGTAGTTGGCGAAAATCAAGTTTCCTCAGTCCATGTCTCACCGACCAATTCATCTCAACGGGTCCCAACTGGATCAAATTCCATTGCGTGCGTAGCCGTGTACTCAAGCTCTTACTCACCGGTTGTCACGTTGAAACCCTGCCCATTCCCTTTACTTTTCGCCTACATCCCTCCCCCCGTTGCTGACCCCTACCAACTCTTTTTTTTTTCCTCTCGTACTTCCCTACTTCATGTTTACCACACCCCATGCCTCCGATGCGATGCGATAAACCTAGTTATGATTTAATTAATCGAAGCCGACCATGTACACGCCTCCCTTTCCACCTCAGAATGGGAGCCAAACAGGCTGTTCCCTCCACCAGTGGCGTCCGCGCACCCCCTCTAAGAAGAATAAATAAAAAAAACCAAGGCGACGCCCCCCTCCTCAAGCGCCCATCCGCCCCCCATCAAGCAGGACCCTGAAGATCTGTCTTGAGACGGCGCTACGGGGCGTGGCTCGCGTCTTTCTCGGCCGCCGTGCAACCTACCTTGCTTTCTTTTTCCTTTGTTTCTGGTCTGTGCCACCATCGACGTCATCGGGCCCGCTCAAGCTCCGTCATCGTCACTTTGCGGAATTCATCCAATTAGTTTTTTCCGCTGCCATGGCCCCTTCTCCCCGGGCGCCCTGCCCTGATTTCGTAACGGACGGTGTCCGCGGCACGTGTCTACTTCATGGTCATGATGACGATCCAAGGCCCGTTCGGTGGTTTGCCTGCGATTTAGTTTTCTCCCCCGCGTCATCCCAAACTTGTGCATGTATGTGTCCGTGTATGTTTTTTATTTGGGGGCCAGCCGCAAGGGGGACGTGGTCATTACGAAGTCCCGAGATTGAGGTTGGGCTCTAATGGGTGCGCCGCATTGGAGCAACTTGCATCTGCCATACGACATACGAGACGTCGAGATGACGAGTTACGTATGCCATGGCCTGTGGGGAAAGTTGCAATACGGGCTCGTCAATTCAACCCAAACCAACACCGCCTTGGAAAATGCCTTGCCAGGAATCGTAGAGCTTAACGCAGATAGTCATCGTATCCGGGGAGGATGCTCCTGCCTACGATCGGGTCGGGCTGTCAAACTTTGAGGCCATCGCGGCGCCCGGCCGCTTCCACCGCCGGTTCCCCAGCGCCGGTCCCCCCGGCGCTGTCACTTGCTGTGCCGGAACGTCATTCGACTAGTCATGCCATTTCCAGTTACAATGTAATAAAACAGTTACCTGTTTTGTCTTCTTCCCGGCAATGTGATAGGTAAGTGATCGTTAACCTGGCCAAGAAGTTAATTTCCTTTTTTCTCTTGGTATTTTTTTTTCAGTTTGATTTGTTTTTTTTTTCCTTCCTCTGCCTCGGCTGTTTAGTTTCTCGTTTCTCTCACGGACAGGGCAGACGGCCAACATGTCGGGTGAACGGCGTAATCGGGACGGCCAGGCCCGCTCGCCGACGTGCTGAGGATAGGGTTCAGCTTGGCAGGCCGGGGGGGCGCACACACTCACAGGGCAATTGAAAGCTAGATGCGGTACGCTGCACTGTGAATGTTGCATGCATTTCGGGCCCTGGGCCATTTGTGAGATATGAAATGTGAAATATGAGCTGGACGCAGCACAGCGCCGCGTCCAGTTGCGTTGCGTTGCGCTTAGGCCCGACTTGGGCAACGACGCCTGGAGGAGCACGGTGATGCTCCCAGCATCCTGCATCCCGCAGCCAACAACAGCAGTCCGAGAGGGCGCGGTGTCCCAGGTCAGGCATCCCGAGTATGGATCCCCCCCTTCCATGTCGGGATTTCGAGATTGGACGAGCAGCTGAGGGCAAGGCGGAATCAGAGCATGCGCAACCCTGTCCGCTCTTTCTCCACATCCGCGACCCACCCCAGCAACTTCGTTTTTTTTCCTTTCGGATGTTTGCACCTCCAGGAAGGTCCAGGACGAGCCAGGAAGGGCAAGGGTTGCAAGGCCTGCCAGGATGATGGAAGAAGGAGGGGTCTATACGGTAGCGGCAGCGGCAGCCGTAGCGTCAAGGAGCGAAGGAGATCGATGGATGGGACGTTGAAGCTTCCCAAGGCCATGAACGTCGATGGCGCTTGCTTTACCCGGGCCAAGAGTAACCTCGCATGCCATGCACTGCGTCACGGTTGACGTCGCAGATGCAACGAACATGAAAATGGCTTCCGTAGTTTGCAATTGCAAAGTCCATTGGCATCCGATGGCACTCTCCCCCACCGCTGCTGTCGCTGTCGCCACTGTGTTTGCCCTCGTCGTCCTCCATTGCTCCGCAACAAAGTCATATGTACCCCAGGACCTGGCACTCGGCATTCGGGCTCGACTCGTACGGCTTCTACATGTCCAACTCTCGTCATCTGCTCGGCCATCCATCTTCCGTCACACTTGGTTTCCGGCAACAGCAGTAGTAATCCATGCTCACTCGCTCTTCCCATCCCCAATCTCTTCATCTCCGCGATTCCCACAATCTTTTCGTCCTCGGTTCAATCCCAATCCAAAGAGCCTAAACCAGCATCAGCTTCTTCCTTTCTCCACCCCATAAAGCTTGTCCTGTCTTGACAACACCGCCCTGCTCGACGGCGATACCTCATCCGGCAGGGATTCCCTTCACTTGAAACGCCGTGCCATTCCCTCCCAAGTGAAGATCTGCCACTTTGTCTCCAAACCCAGTCGTAGTGCCAACTCCCCAACAGCCTGCCTGCCAGGGGGGGTGGCTAATGTCGTCGTTGCTGGCCCAATCGCCCTCAGCGCCCTGCTCTCTTTCCCCATTGTAAGTGTGCATGTGTGTGCGCGTGCCTGTGTGCTCACTACCACAGCAAAAAAAAAAAAGGGGGGGCAAGTGGAGGAAATGAGATTACGCAGCCGATAGCACCTGTAGGCTCTCCTCTTGGTTGAGGTGGTCATGAAGGAGCGAAAAAGACACTCGGGTTCGCCGTCCCTCCGTTGCTCTTTTTTCCCGCTTTTTTTTCCTTCGCCCACCGTGCACGTCGGTCGTTAAAACAAGGCAAGGCCGACAAGCAAATGCGGGCGTTATTGCACCGCCCTACCAAGCGGCTATTCTAGTAGAGCCAGGCGGGCCAACCAGACAGCCTCGTCCAACACAGGCTCAGACCAGGATCCCAGGCCTTTGCGCGCCATGTTTTCTTTTTGAGGCGCCAAGCGCTTATTCCATCCCGTCTGTAAGTTGTTTTGAAAGATCGCCCGGATAATTAAAACGATCCGATGTTAGATTCAAAGAAGCAGAAAAAGCTCCGGTCCTACATGCTTCACCACACCCCTCCCCACCTTGAAAGTTTTTTTTTCTCTTTTAATTTTTCTTACCCTCTCTCTTTTCATAACTGTGGGGAGAGGGTAAACAAAATCAGCAGATAGCAGATGGGCGTGATAGGCGTGACCTTGACTAGGGACGAGTTGTGCCAGGACAGCTACTGGTACTGGCCAGGGTCCAGGCCGGGGCCATGGCTGTTGGGTGCAGCAATCTTAAAAGCTGTCAACTCAGATAGGCGTTGACACCCCTGGCAGTGCAGTACAGTGCACATCACGACGAGTCCTCAAACGGACTTGATTGACAGGACGTGGTACGAGACTCGAATGAGCCTGGTTAACCCGTCGGGTCGGACATGAGCGGCCAATTAACCAACAAGTCGACATGGGGCCATATGTATGTCATGGGAAAAATTTCAATCTCACTTTGTTGCTTGTACCTCGCTATCTAATATCTCCGCCCCCAGCCAACCAACTCGTCAAGTTCGTCGTACCCTGGTCTCACCCGCAACCTCACTGTCGCTCTTACAAGCCTGCCTTTCAAGGCATACGGGACAGATTTGCTGTGCACCGTGTCAACCGGGTATATCATCACCGTAACAATAGTAACTAATAGTACAATGGCCTCTCCCTCTTGCCTTGAATCTTTCTCCTCTTCATGTGATATAACCATGCATATTGCGTGTGCGTGCTGATAACTTCAAGTCCACCAAATTTCAAACCTCAAGGGATCGCTTTGAAACCTAGGATACCAGAAGCTGTCGTGCCCAATATCCCCCAATAAGATATGTCTGAAAAAAAAGAGAAAAAAAGCAACAAACTCCCAAATAACGCCTCATGGTAGGGTATCGGTAGGTCGGCCGCCACTCCGTCCGAGTCCGTCCCAGTAGACACCCTCCGAAATAATCAAGTTCCCGCTAGATGATGTTGGGGTAGGAGGCCGCAAAAAAATGAGTGCCCCTCCCGTCGAAACGATCGACTCGAATGATATACACCGCCGTTGCCTGTTCCCCCTATCCTAGCCGGTTGAAGCCCCCTCTCCACCGCCAACCTTTTGTGTTCCATTTCTCTATACCGCGCTTTGCCGTGATGTAGTAATATTTCCAGGTGATAAAACAAAAAACCCGCTGATTAAATCTAATGCCGTGTCCGAGAGGGCGCCGCTCTGGCAACAACGCGCTGTCGGCATTAACACTGGCTAAGATGAGCGAGCACCGTATTAACATGTTTGGTCGTTAAGATAGAATAAATTTTGTGACTCGAGAACATCGTCCAGGCGAAATGGCTTGTCGGCCAGGGCTTTCGTCAAATGCTTAGTCGGAGTGATGGTCCTCGGACCCAGCCTCGGAACGCGCGTCTCCGCGGTGGACCTTCCTGTGTCGTCGAAGGTTTGAAACCACTGAGAAATGTCGTCCACAGCCCTCAACTTCGCAAGCAAATGCTGCATAAAATCGTTAGCATTGGGTTCACAGAGACAACACCTGTAGCATTGTGAGGGATGTCCAACAACGTACGCTTTTCGCCAGTGTGGCTGTACATATGAGTCTGAAGAGAACTGGGTCGGGTAAATCGCTTGTCGCAAACCTTGCACTTGTGCTTCTTTTGCGTGCTGGAGGAGACCTTGGAGCTGAACTGCCCCATCATTGATTGAGGAGCCGGGGGGATCTGGGATGTCATCAACCCCTGGGGCCGGGGAAGCGTCCGCGAGTTGACGGACTCGATGTCTGAACCAGCAGTTGAGTAATCCGAGACCGAATCGCCGTAGTAGGAGCTGAAGTTACCAGTGGAGGAGATGGAAGAGCTGGTCGAGTGCGTCGAAGGGAACCCGTACGAGTCAACCGAAGACCTGTCGCTTCGGGTGCCGTAGATGTTCCTGGGTGTTTCCTGGCTCATGGCGAGCATGCCGTGGCTGGCGTCTAGCGCATCAGCAAAACTCCTTCGGTCATCAGGTTGAATGGGCCTAAGAATCCAAGTCAGCATGTTTATTCCAAGTTTGAGCGCAGCCAAACGCTGTCGATTGCTCTCCGGAGGGGGGAAGGGCTAGAGAGCGATGCAGGGTTACTCACTGCTGGGTGAACCTCCTGGAAGGATCCGCATCAGGGGCGAGTGTGAAGGGAGGAGGGCGAACTGGGGCTGGGGCGTAGCCCATGGCCTCGTAGGGTGCAACCGAAGAGGGCGCAAACTGGGCGTTAACTGGGGAAGCCGACGTTGAGTACGTCGGGTCACCATAAGCGGCAGATGTCGTTTGCATTCGGTTGATGCTGAGGAGATCTTGTGGTGCATTGAGTAAGTCCTGATGTTCGTAGATACCTGGAGGAGGGCTATGGCTACCTGCGGAGGTGTTGGCGACTGGCATTGAGCCGTACGATGCAATAGATGAGGCACTGCTGGTGCTGGCACGGCCGCTGTGAGGAGACTTGCCAGCCATCATATTGGGGTTGAGACCCTGATGATGATTGCCCACGAAGAGGCCGCTGCCCGCCGGGGCGGGTTGAGGCGGCGACGATGCTGACGACCATGGGTTCGAGAAAGCCGGAGGTTGTGCTGGTGCCGAATAATCAAAATTCAATGAAGGCCCAAATCGCTGCTGTGTCGTGTCGAGAGTCATGGTCATGTTGGCGTGAGAACAAGACTATGTGTGATGAGGGTGAGTGACAATATATGAGCATAGGTTGCTGGACGATTGAGTAAGAAAAAAGGTTTGTTGATCAGATGCGGGATCCCGACTAGAAGAAAAGCCAAGTCGGTCACACAGATCAGAGACAAGATGATCCCCTTTTGACTGGAGATTGTATGGAGAGTGCTGTTGGGGTTTAGGTGGGATCAGCGAAGTCTTAAGTGTCTGGGTGCGAATTGACGTGCGTCAATCCACCTCTGAAGCGGGCTGGGCGGCGGGAGAGCAGTGGAGTTCCTTGTCCCTCTGGGAAGAAAGGTGTGACGACTCTGGGTTAAGTGATCGGCAGGCCGATGTCCTTTCGCAATGGCTGAGGCGACAGGGTTGGTGCGATGAGGTAGGGTCGTAGGACCAAGTAGCGGACCAGGGGGTTGTGGGCTGCATAAGATGATGGCCTCTAAGTCAATTTTGACAGCCCACGGCACCCAGATAACATCCGCGGTACCAGACGGCGCAAAGATCAGCGATGGCTCAAGATGTCCCAGAGAGAAGATCCTGAAAATGAGACAGGCCCAGGAGACGGTTTGGCCGTGTGCTTGAGAATACGGGAGTGGATGAATGAGAGAAGATGGTAGTCTCGTGTAGCTCCCAACCGGAATTGGGAATGTGTACAGAATCAAGTTAACGGTTTGGGAAGGACGACGAGGCAACGGTTTATACATGTAGCCCATCCCCATCCCTCAAGAGACGAAAGCCAAATGATGTCGACGCCGAGTGAACTCTGTGGATCGGAAAGGGGGGGCGTGGGCGATGGGTGAGATGGGAGACGGGTTTACGGGGTATGCTGGGTTTGCCTGTCCAGGGAGGGGGTGTGAGAACCATCGTCGACAGACTGAGATGGAGGATGGGGCAGAGGGAGAGGTGGTGGGTAAGGCTACGCACGGCAGTTTTGCAAAAGGGCCCCCCCCCGCCTTCCAAGAGACCTGTGGCCCACGGGCGAACGCCACTGATGTGGAGGGTCTCAGATGAGTTGCAAGGCCGGAGACGGAGCTACGTACCGGGCTGGGACTTGAGGTGGGCGAGTGGGCAGGGCGGGATTATGCAGGGTCTCTGGTTGAGCAGGCTTCTCAAAGTACATGGTTGACTTGCTTGGGAGCTTGGGGGGTCGACTCGAAAAAAGGCCGGCGGTGGGAATCGGGGGCCGCAAGCCACTCAACGGCAACCTCGAGGGATCCGCCCACGCTTGTTTAGCGTTGGGGAATTGCCAGAGAGCTTAGCAGTTGAGGGCGTCAGCGAGGGAGCGGGCTATGGGGAGGATCCCACGTCAACAAGCAATGCCAAGGGACAACTGGGCTAAGACGTACCAGATACCTTCTGGACGACCAAAAGCATCCGAGAGGCGTCAAGCCGGCAGCGCCCCTGTCGCGGGAGGGTGTCGGCCCATCAAAGCCCTGACGTAAGGTACGTCAAGAGGCGGCGCCTGGGCGTGTGCGAGTGGCTCCTCCTGAGGGGAGTGTGGGACACCCAGGCAAGACAGGAAAAGACAGGGAACGCAAGACGGTGAAGGGATTGAAACAGCGACAGCGTTGCACACAAGGCCAGGCGTGAACCGGGTGCCGGGACGTGGTTCGAAAGAAGCGCCAGCGGGAGCCAGGGAGAGGAGAACCCTCCAAGGATGGATGGCTGCAGCGAAACGAGTACTGACATCAGAGTCGCCCAGGGTTGCCCAGCCTGGCAAGGCCTTGAGGCCGCAAACTGACGTAGTGGCCCCTCCCCAAGTTGCCGCGGCGCTCTCACAAGGGCAAGGCCACACGATGGCAAAACCCTGAGAGCCTTTGACATCGCCGTCATCGTACTCCAAAGTCGCAGAGTCAGTGTGGGACAGACTCAGAGGGGAGTGGTCAGGAATGGCTGTCGACGGTTTAGGGCCCAGGGAAAACGAGCCAGCACGCAGCCAGAAGGGCCTGTAGCCCCGAGGCCCAGAGCCCGTGCCAGGGCCATCCAACCCAACACACAATGCGAGGAGGCAGGTGGTGTTGCAGTGATGCCATCTCGCCGCGACCCTCGACTTGATTCCTGGAGCCTCCCTGCCTGTCCCCGTCTCTGTGCTTGTTTTCCCCATGCTTTGCAGCCTTCGCTTGCTCGGGTGGCCAGGTTCTGCTGGCTATCCAGCAGTGACATGGGGGTTTGTGGGTAGCATCCGACTGCGGGACGCGGTCATGATGGATGATGGATGGGGGATGAGGGATTCAGTGCGTCGATCTGAATGGACATGCCTCTTGGTCGGTCTAGCTCCCGGCATTGACTGGGCCTGTCAGCGTTTGCATGTCTGTCTCATTGTGTCGGCTTGGGCCTGCATAGTTGCCATGTCTGGGTGACCACAGGAGGTGCCCATAGCCAAGAAACGCATGCTTCCATGTCATGACAGTGCCTGGATGTTTGTCATGAGACTGTATAGCCCAGGTAGGGCTCAGGGCCCGCGAAGCGATTGATTTCGGCCCCATGCTAGCTGATGGCTTGTTCTTTTTGCTAGCCTAACGCCTCCTCCACTTTTTGGAGACAGCCATTTTCATTATCCTCAAGAAACAGCTACAAGAAGAAAAACTGTATCTCTTAGGGAGGTGGCATGACTGGCTTGGGCAATTGAGGCGATGCATGGGTTCAAAAATAAAACAAAAGAAAAAACCAGGAATAATGGACAGCGCCGTAACTGAGCACTGCCTCTGATTCTGGCATCCACTGGGCAATGCTGGGGAGCACTGGCTCCAGGACTGGGACCTGCCTTGGCCCAGTAGGAGGTGGCGACTTTTTTTTTGTTCACAGCGCACTGTACTTCCTGCACGGTTCCTGGTCCGACCTCGATCCTCCTTGCCTTGCCAGGTATGGACCCTGTAATGGAACAATGCTGCTCGTCCTACCGGTGGCTAAACAAAGAATTTAATTAACCACCTGTAGCAGAGGTAGGTAGGTAAATTAGCCACCTGGACATCTGTCGATGTTTGTGCGTTGCTTGTTTCTTCATGTTTATCTTGCTTCCCTACACTACCGACAAGGGATGAGGGGAGATGTGGGGAGGTGCGCACTACTCGGTCACGGCATCCCACCCACTTGCCAGAGTTGCAGTGCCTTCCTTCCCCTCATGGTATCGAGCACCAGGCACTTAACCATACATGTCCCGGATTTGCCCAACTAGGCAACGTTCAAAACCAACCCAACCTTGACTCGACCTTACATGCCACCCTTTCTCCCAAAGGCATTCATCCGCATTGCATCCTAGCAAGCATTAGGTGCATGCCGCTGCCGCTGATGCTGCTACTGCTCCTGCTTGAGCTACTGCATCCTCTGCTCTTCTGGGCGTGCTTGCTGGCTCCCCTTTGACACCTCAGGCCGCCATGCGTCAGACGGCTCCGCTTTGCCCGCCCGTTCGCTAACCCTATGATGGGAGTGGCGCTGCCGCTAGACATGGGCTTCCGAAGCCGCAGCCAGTCGGCCGTCGAGCTCGCCCTCCATGTCCACCTCAAGCCGCCCCCCGGGAATAAGGCCCTGATGCCTGAGGCTCTGAAATCTGATGCGATCAAGGATAGGAAACCGCAAAAGGCCACCCGCCGTGGGACGTTCTTTGGGCCGAGAGCGAGGGGCACAGTGAAGCGCATGGGCCATCTCGGCGTCGCCCACAGACCGCCTGAGAGCCCCGACGACAACCTTAGCTCTTCACCACCCGGGCTCCGACACGTAGTCCGCCCACCCACCTTGGCCACTTTAACTCTCCATCGGCGTTAAGGCAGCGGCTCAATGGGCCAAGCCTTGCGGCCCTCCACTTCTTCTGAAGCTAGGCTTGGGCTAGTCAAGCCCAAGTGAGCAGTCACCCTCGCCGATAGCGATTAGAGAGCATCACTTGGCCTACTGCGAAAAGGCGCCTTGTTTGAATGGTTGGCGTACCGCCTCAACTTGTCCCTAGCCTCAACTCGACTCAAATTTCACTACTCATCACGCGCTTCAGGGGCGGGCCGATTTCAACTGACGGATACACAAGCTGACTATGCCGCCAACCATGTCCATATTCAATTCAATCCAATTCGAGCCTCAACTGCTACGCAGAATACACAGGTCAAAGCAAGGGTGTGCAACATCTCTCAATACTGCCCGCTTCACCCCCAGAAAACCAAAAGGGCTTATTTCTCGAGTTGCCACCAGCGTTGCAATGAAGTGACAGGCCAGCCCTTCCTGGCTATCTCCACGCCTTCAAGGAGATTTTTTTTTTTTTTCTTGTTTACTCCCCGTTTGATCATGGTGATGTTTCCGTCAATACTTGCTGATATCAGTGGGCTCCCATCCAATTGTTGACCCAACTCTTACTGACAGACGCCTGGGTCAATGAACCCAAATGGACCAAGCTCCTCGGCCTAGTCCGAATTGGAAGCTTCGGGTCCAGAAAAGGCAAGCCCTGAATGGGACCAAAGAGATGCCTGAAACCACTCTCAGCAAGGGCCCCTGGGCACACTTTGATTGTGGTCATTTTATGGGTCTCTCATGCTCACATCCATGGACATCCAAGCAGCCAAAAATCTACGAGCCTGACAGCCTTGCCGGAGCAATCTGGCATCGCAACACTAGTGCAATCGAGGCGTTCCAGGCTGGCCCGGCAATTGAACGCCTTGAATTCGTTCTCATATCATGCAATGTTTTCAGGGCGACTGTCCTTATTCGTGATTCGCCTGTGTTCAGGTCTTGACAATGAAAATTGGGCATCTACAAAGTAGAGTGAAAGCTACAAAGCATATCACACACGACCTCGAGCTCGGAATACTTCCGTAGCTCAATTGATCAAGATACCCGAGATTGACGATGCGTCGATCAACAGCACCAGGACCGGCAGATGCGAACTGTCCTTTGTGCCTCCAAAGCCCTGTTGCTTTCTGCATGGGCATGTCCGATGGATGTCCTATTCTGGCAATCTGGGTTTCTAGAAGCCAGCCAGGTACGGAAAGGATCACAGTGACGAAAAGGAGAGGGAAGATTGTGAGCAGAGGTGGTCATCAACCTTTACCTGGCAAAAAGCAGGAATGGCAGAAACTCATCTCTCGGTAAATGAAAGGAGCAGGGCTACTGGGCCAGTGGCGGGACAGGCAGCAGTTGACAGGACGCCCACAACCAACCAGATCCACCCCCACGACATGGATCTGTATCAGAATCGACCAGCATTCCCCAGTTCGCAACCAAGGGGAGAGTGTAACCTCAACGGCAGCCCTTCAAAGGTAAACTTAGTGTACTTGATGTCAAGTTGGTTTTGCACTACTTGGCTCACGTTGGGATTTCTTTTGTTCGAACCTCATCTCGCATCCCATCACCAAGTGGGTTTTTGACGAGATTACAGCGAAGAGGTGCCGTTGGCGCATTTTTGAGCTCCACGCCAATGTATTGGTTGTGCAGCTACCATGTCTCTCGGTCAGCCCGTGACATCTCTCACCTATCAATCAGGGCCTGACAACGAGAACAAAGGAGAAAATTTTCGTCATTCCAAGGTATTGAGAAGAAAAAACCTACAATCCTTTCAAGCCTTGGTGTTTGAAAACAAGCTTCCCGCGAACCCGCGCTGGGGACCAGGTTCGGAGTACTGTCTTGGGACTCCCCAAATTAAGCCCAGCGCACTGGCCGGGCGTTACTGTCGACCTCTCTGTCACCCGATATAACTCGGGACCTGTGGGAACACCCAAGCAAGAAATATCGGATGACACGGGGCAGATGGCGCCTCGAGCGACGGCAATGATATCCACTCTCCCACAAGGCTTGGAATTCTCCTACTCTTGACGATGGTGTTGCCACGACCGCATTTATCGCCGATGCCTCACTTTTTAAGATGTTACCATTTAGGTTGTGCAATTAGCGCTGGCGGAGGACGGTCACATGTCCTGACAAAATGGCTTCATATCACAGCCCCTCTTTCGATCGAATGAATCCTATACCTAGACACAATTCTAGTTAAGCAAACATTCACGGCAAGGCATATTCCATAAATTATCCATGCCCTGTGGTGCCAACCCCTGGTGCAGGCTGGCTGCCGAAATCCCGTTGTTTCGTTTCCTCAAGTTGCCACTGGGGTCAAAGTGGGACTCGAGGCATGCACCTTGACTCTTGCGGTGAGGGGCTCTTAGTTGAGAAACGGAACAGGATCAATTCAAGCAACAGCTAGTCCAGAAAGGAGAACCTTCTCCACGTGAAAGCCAGTAACAGAGACACTCTGGGGGAACAAGGTCAGGCCCAAGGCCTTGGCAATCTGAAAGACCGTTGTGGGCATTGCGCTACCAACACATGGGCTTAGTCCCAAGCAGACGGCCGGGGAGAAGGGGAAAACGGTTCAGCCCTCTCCCCAGATCTTATCATGTAGATCTGACTCTGGCTTCCTCAACCAAAGGCTTTGATCAAGTCACATTTGAGCGGAGAAAACCAGACAATATTGAGGAGAGGAACCCGCTGAGCACGTGTGAAAGTTTCCGTCTGGCAATGATCATCATGGCACACGTTGTCGGAACCGTTCCTTTGGGCTTATCTTTTTTAGAAATACTTCCCGCAATGAAATTTGCCTTCTATACCATAAGACGAAGTGATCCTCATCATACATGCTGCCAAGCTTCACAGCCAGGCAGGTATCCCTGAAGCAAGAGACGTGTCTATTTTGTTGGTCCCCTGGCCAAGCAGCGCGTTCCGCACCCCCTAGTCCCTTCTCACAGCACGACAGCGACCGCGAACAGGCAAGACCCCTGTGTGAAACAGATGTGTGACGTCAGATGGAAGTGCCCGTGCGGAATAAGATTTGGGCTCAACGACGTTCATGTCCGGTCCTTCTCGGCCGGCGCTCAGATCCACGCCTCGGACAAGGTCAGCAATCACCCACAGCAGAACTGGGCACTGGATGAGGGCGGGGCGTGAGCAAGTCAGCGGCGTCGGCGGCGCAAGGTTAGCTTGCTCGGGACGCTGTGAAGCCGGCGCCACAGGATCCAGAAACCACGATAAGCCAGCGAGGGCCAAGGGAAGGCGAGATGGTGCGGGGATCAGGTGCCACAGCAAGCAAACGAACGAGATGATTGAAGAACTTGGCCTTTGGTCTCCTTAGGCTCCTTTTTTTTCTGCTCATGAGGGGAGGGGGCAAACAGTGGAGCACTGGGAGAGGGAACTGCCGGTGTTGGTATGCCGATTGCGGGTCGTCAGACTTGTCCCTGAAGATCTTAGGCAGGATTTGCGAAAGTTGGCTGTTCGATGCTTCCGCTGACGCAGTAAACCACAGCACTACGGCACAGACATGTCGCGTTAGCAAGAAGCTCAAGCGCAGGTGTAGGAGGGAAACTCAACACCAATACGGGACCAATTCGTGAAAGAGTTCCCAGGGTCCAGGTACATAGCCTCACGCAGACCATCTTAGCAAGGCGGCCCCTTTCTTTTGGGGATGCCGGTTTACATCAAGGCCAACTTTGTTGCTCAGCCAGTTCAGGCGCTGGCATACTTGGCACTATACATTTTTGCCACCAAACATGAGGAAAATGGACATGAAGCGTTGCTCTGTCATGGTGGGAATATTCACCGTTTGGCTCAGGCAATTGTTAAAATTGTGCCGAGTGATATTCCACCGGATTGCAGCCCAGTTCCGCTAGCTCGGTCATTGCCCGTTGCTCACGGTCGACAGCTACACCAGAGTAACACCGGACGATGGAAAATAGCGACACAGATTTTTGGCACCGATCAAATTGTCGGCTAGCAGGGAAAATAAAAGACCATGGCATTATGCAGGGCGATCAGGTTCGGTAGGACGCCACGACGCACGAAGGAGGAGGCGCTGGGCAAGCCACTGGCAGGGCCCCCGTCGTCTAGGGGGGGGTTTATTTCTTACATTGAGCAAGCGGGGGGGTGCTATAGGGGTGTTGGCGCTGGCGAGTGTATCTGGAGGCTTACCCTCGAAGTCCACCAGCCTACTCTCTGATTGTGCAGCCATCTGAGAGGCTCCGAGCCTAAATCAACGCACCGATTAGGTGTAAACCCCTGGTCGACTGCAAGCCTAGCAAGGCTTGGCGGGCTCCTTTTTGATGCTGCCCTCGATCGCAGTTGCTTTGGGCTTGACAACAGGCGGTTCCGACCTGTCTCATCCGTCTTTTTTTTCTGCTGTCTCAGATATGTGGCAGTAGGGTCCCGATTCAATGCCGAGCACTCTGCACGCCACCAGCAGGCCAAAGCATTGGTAACCCCCGCTCTGTCCGTAAAGCTGCATGCATCTGAGCTAAAAAGAAAGGTGCCCCTGTGACGGAGCCAGTTGATGGGAGAGAGAGCACAGTAGATGGGGAGGCTGGATCACCTCCCCAGCACACGTCTTGAATCGTGCGTCATGAATAGTGAGCAAATCTCCTGGGGAGCGAAGGGGGCGTTGGTCGTCGTCGAAACTGAAATGGACGTGGCTTTTGCCCAGACCCAGTCCACCCGCGATCTCGCCGAGACAGTGTTTAAGCGCCGGTCGCTGTTTGGGCAATGGCCTTGTTTGGCCACCAGACATGGGATTCCAGCAATTCCCATTCCCTGCTAAGTCACGTCCAAACTCGCGCTTGTTCACGCCGCCCGCTCGCCAGCCAATTGCCGTCCCCATGGCGTCGGTAGTTGGCATTTTGTTTTTTTTGTTGCGTGCTTCTGCTGCCTCTCGGTTAGAGCTACGCCTGGCTATGCTATGGAAGTTGGGGGAGCTGAAGTTGGGAAGCTGGAGCACTTCTGAAGACCGCAGGTCGGGTGCCATACCCGTCGAAGCCGTTCTTTTTTTTTTTGTTCTCTCGGTACCATCCTAGCCCAGTGGGTAAATGCAAAAGTTCAGACACCCGTCTCAAGCGAAAGGGCTATGTTTCGATGCTGACGATGATGGCGTGGCTGCGCCCAGCTATGGAACATTTGCCTCATTGCCCACGTTGAACTGGGTCTGATGCTGGATCTCGGTGGTGGTGGGTTTAAGGCTTTGCGTCATTGGGGGCGACCCGACGGCTGGTAGTCACAGTCCCATTCCAAACTGGTCGGTCGGCATTGCCCACACCTTTCTTTGGCTTTGTGCTTCTGACTTTATGAAAAGAGAAGGCAAGTGCGCCACGAGTCGTCATCGAGCTAGCCGCCATGCCAGGCTAGCTAGCTACCTTCGTAGCCTGGGAACTTTTGACGCACCTCGCTGCTGTTGCTCTGTGGGTTGGGTGCTATCTATCTCAGCGTGTCCAGCTGCTCCGGGCCCCATCTTGGGAATAAGCATTGCATCACAGAGTTGCCTGTTGACGTCGTTTGTGCGTGTCCGTGTGCGTGTCCGGGCGTTAGCCGCTCCGGCAAACCACGAGCCTTGTCCATGGATATGAACACCGGAACACAGCCGCGACTGGCACGGTTCACCCCCCCGTATTGTTCACTATCTTCCCCGGTGGTAGCTCAGCTGGGACTAGATGAAAAATGGGCATGGCCAGAGACGTGCCGAAATGTGACGGTCGTTTGGTTGGGTTGGTGCCCATGCTCCTCGATAGTTAGGGGAAGGGGGGGGGAAAGCCGCCGAGACAACATCCGCGTGTGAGACACAGGATGACAGAAGACAAGAGAGGGAGGGCAGAAACAGAAGCGTGGGATGGGGAACCGCCGAGGATTTGACGCAGATGACACGACATCTGAGGTGGCATGTTTCTCTTGGTGTAAGACAGCGAAACTGAACATTTGTGCAGTGTCGCTAACTGACCATGTATGGTGTGGTATAGGGTAGTTACGAGAGGCAAATCAGGTGTTGATGCCCCAGTTACATGATCGCGATAGTGCCTTGTTTGGTGTTGTTCTGTCTGGTTGCCTTTTCATGGTTCTCTGTGCTTTGCTGTCCTGTTCTGTCCATACTTTGCATGACAGTATTTGGTTTTTTTCCTTTACTGAGTGATCCCACCAAC
Source organism: Calonectria crousiana (assembly GCA_013406985.1). Taxonomy (NCBI): domain Eukaryota; kingdom Fungi; phylum Ascomycota; class Sordariomycetes; order Hypocreales; family Nectriaceae; genus Calonectria; species Calonectria crousiana. The sequence goes on along the minus strand of VTGD01000116.1, from coordinate 105,807 downwards.
CTTCCGGTCATGCTGCGACACATGCACCCAGTCCCCAACAACGTCACACACGACGAATAGTGACGACATGTAGACGAATGTAACCCCAATTCAAACTGCCTGGCATGGCTGGTAACCGAAAGAAAGCCCACAGCAGCACGCGACGTACCAGCAGAGCGGCAGGCTTTGGCACATCACATTCCAGATTCCAACGACTTCACCCTGTGCGACGACAAGATCTCCCCTCACGGGACACCACCATCTGTTCAGATTCACAGACGCGGCCACGAGGAGAACCCTGTGCCGCAAGGATCTCGAGATTGAGAGTTTCTATTCGGGGAAAGGGGGAGGAGGAGGGGGGGGTCATGTGTATCTACCTATATATATCTGTTTATGCATGATCCGTACAAGTCAACCAACTACACCGGCAAGATAGATTTTGTGATTGGTGATGACCGAGCCGTTGAGAACCAGCAAAGCTCGTATTGCGAGCATCACTGATTTGATCACGCATCTCACACCGGGCCGCCAATATCAAGATCAAAGTTTCTGCACGAATCAAACTCAAGGCTTAGTGTCAAGTCTCGCATTGTGATTCCGACCTGGAACGTGGTGGGACATCACGAGTCCACATGTCGAATTGGCACGAGTTGACCCATCACGACACAGAAGTAACGGCCAATTGCGCACGCGACTCAAGAAAAGAAAGAAAAGTTTGAGAGAAGGCTTCCATCAAGGAGTTCTATTTTCATTCCGATGTGTGTTTTTGGTCTAGACTAAGTTCCGCCCTTGGGAAATCGCATCGTCTTCTGAACCACCCCCCCAAACTTCCTCGACCTTCTAAACCAGAACTCAAATTAGACAACCACAAGCCCAAATCGATTCAACAATCGGTGCCCAAACTCTGTCTGCAGCCGAAGTGACGCAGACAGCCCCGCAAGATACTATACATCAAAGGGGGAAAAACAAAAAGGTATTTCAAAGGTAAGATGCGTCTCAACGCTCGTGGTAAAAATAGACAGGTAAACATTAACCGATGGGTCATGACCTCATGAAGTGAAGTAGTAAAGAGCTGCGAGGAAAGACTCGCAGGAGAAGAACAAAAGATGATTCGTCCGACAATGGAACTGTTGGTGGCTGTCCCTCTGGGGACCCTGTCGAAGTGAGAAGCATCATCGACCACTGGCGCCTGCCGGTGACCGTCTCAACTTCAACAAGCCTTGCCCAACTTGCATCTGGAATCTGTTGAAAATGTCCACTGAATTTTTGTGGTCCGATACCCCGTACACCTATCCAACGCCGAAATCAAAAACCAGACATGCATGCTTGCTCGCTAATCGACAACTTCCTCCCAAGATCTGGGTCTCATACGTGTGGTGCTGCGTTTGATCGGCCTTGCCTGAGAGATCCGAAGAGCTCATGGGGCGGCACTCTTTCCATCCCATTTTCCCGGTCGTACATGGAAGTGGGCGCAGGAGTGTATCCCTCACGACGCTTGCGTACCCGGTCGAGGACAATGCCGGCCACAACAAGCAGAAGCATCAAGCCAAGCGAAATGGCAAGACCAATGAGAACGACAAATACCAAGGGCATATTGCCAGCTGGGAAAAAAAGTCAGCGACATGTCAGCGATGGAATAAAACTGAAACTTACAGCTGGAAAAGAAGTCATCTTTCTGAGAGAAGATGGCTGAAATGCTGCCAGGGGAGTTGTCAGAGTTGATAGTCAAAGCATAAGGCTGGTAAGCAGTGCCATTGAAGATGGCCGCCGACGCGAAACCAAAGTTGGGAATGTCAATGGCCCCTGTAACCATGAGGACTTGGTCCTTGTCAAGGATATCGCTCGTGCCGTGGCTCTCGGTGAGAGTAAAGACTTGGAGGCCACGGACAACGCTGTCCGAAGAGAGGGCAGGGCTGGAGGTTTGCCATTTCTTGCCATCATATTTCATGATGAAGATAGAGTTGTCCTTGGTCGAAGTACCAGAGATCCAAATCTCATCCCTGCCGTTCGACGCAGGGGAAATGATGCGAACGGGGCCGGGAAGGTTGTCAGCGTTGGGGTAAGTGCTCCAAACCTCCTTCTTGGCATCCCAGCTCATGAGATATTGCCGCTTGCCGTTGTCTGTTAGGTTACCACCGACGATAAGTTGGTTGTTGGACGCCCACATCAGAGCATGGATCTCGCCTTCAACTTCGCTGCCAGGTCGGTTCCACTGATCGGCATCCGCGTTGTATGCACAAAGACCCGGGCAGTCCAGCGCACCAGCTTTGGAAAAAGAACCTCCGACGTAAATATCAGAGCTCTTGGGGCGAACGGCGATGGCGTTGACGGTGCCATTGCGGCCGGTCAGCGAGGGAGGCTGTGCGTTGAAAGACTTTGATTCAATGTTGTAGGAAACGAGGCCGTTTATGCTGCTACCTGCGACAGTGCCACTAATTTTGCCACCAGCAAACAGGGTTGAGCCGCGGACCGCAACGGCGAGGAAAGTCGAGTCGCTTGAGATGTTGGAGCCCAGCCCAACAACCTTGTCATCCTCAATGAGGACAATGTTGTTCACGGTCCCGTTATCTGATGACTCAGTGGTGAAATGTCCAGCAAGAACGGTGATGTTGTAGTCGTTCTGATCATAGAACAAACCCGTCACCACTCCTTGAATGTCAGTGGTCTCCAACACATCGCGACGGCTGAGACTTGACGAGTTGGAGGAGGCAGATGCAGATTGGATCTTGATGGGAAATTGACCAAAGCCATCCTCCGACAAAGTAGCAGCGCCATTTGCACCAAGTTGGGCTGATGAAATGGAACCTGCAAAGAGGGAGCCGCCATCATTGGGAAGGTCGAGGATTGCAGCGGTCAAAACGCCACTATATCCTGGGAGGGCACCATCAAGGCCTTCCAACCAGTTACCCTCTGAAGGTACCCAAACAGCGAGGCCATCAACTGTAATGGCATCTTTGTTGTCGAAAGCATTGCACTTGGTGAAGGATCCCGAGAAAGCAATGACAGTCTCTGGGACGTCCTTTGTGATGTTAATGCGAAGGGGTACAACATACTCGACCACCCCATCCACACCACCGCCCACCGCGGTCCACTCGTCCTTCTCTGTATCATATACAGCAATATTGTCCATGCCCTCGACAGAGCCATTTTGCGTGCTTGAGAAATCACCACCGACAAACAGCTTCGTGCCATTGAGGTACATGCTCAAAACTTGACCATTGAGTCCTCCATCCAGAGTTTGGACATCTTGCTCCTTGATGATGGCCAGAATATTATCGTGGTTTTTGGAAGTAAAGTTGCCTCCGACATACGTGGTGTCACCATCCGTGATTAGCGCAGTGACGCCCGATGTACGATCAAAGCTTTTGCCGAGTTTATTGATCGTCGAGTTCTGGATGCTGGATTCATTGACGGTGGAGTCTTTCGGGTTGAAGTCAAACAGGCCATTGAGGCCGCCAGTGGAGTCAATAAGTGTGAATCCAACTCTCTGGGCTACAATGGTAAGGCTGCTAACATCCTGGTTCTCCAAGGCCGTGAGGGTGATGGCAGGACGGAAAGAATCGGAGCCGGCCTCAATATATCCAAAGTATATCTGGTCGTATTTATCGTATGTGTTGGTTTGGTACAAGGTGGTGGTAAAGTTAGAATCACTGCCAGTGCCAGTTGCCATGACACCTGTGATGTTGACCCTGCCTCTCGTTGAGCATGTGCCATCTTGCCAGCATCCTGGCGTGTACATGTTGACGGAATAATTGCCGGACTCTCTGATGTTGGGATAGAATACTACCGAGGCAGATGAGGAGTTGTAGTCACCAGAAAGAGACGCCGTAAGGTACTTCGAGTTGCTCTCTTGTGATGCAGTCACTGCCCAAGGACCGGTAGCTGTTGCAGCTGAAGGGTTCTCAACGCCGCACGAGGGCTCATTGAAGTCGCTGATGGCGTAGGCGAAGATGTCATCTTGGAAAAGCTCGATGCCCGAGAGACCGGCGCCGCTGCCGTACCAGTCGGAGATAGAGATACGGAACCTGTTCATTCCGACTTGGTTGATGAAGTGGAAATCCTGGTAGTCTGTCGTGTTCTGGAGGGGACATTCGCTGGTACAAGTTGTGTTCTTGCCGGTGTCAGGATCGGTATAGGTCAAGTTCATGATACCGTTGATCGGGTAGGCGGTGAATCGAAAGGTCTTTGTTCCTCGACCATCTTGATTGGTGTTCCAAAGTCTAAGCTTTGTAGGTGTAAAGCCAAACCCGAATTCAGCATCCCAGTAGCCGCTATTCTCATCTTCCAACAACCAGGTGCTTGTGCCTTGGGAACAAACGATGTTCTCGGGGTCGCTGTATGCGCTTGTGGAGGTGCTGGTTGCCGCAGTGATATTGGCCTTGGAAAGGTTGATGACTTGTCCATCGGGCTGACTGGGTGTGCTGGTGTTTCCCAGGCCAGTGAATGTACCACCAAAAATGATGTGACCGTTCGAGGCCCTGGCAATGGCATTTACCGGCCCATTGAACCCGGCAAAGGGAAGGTTTTTCCATCCATCCTTGTTCACCCAGGTGAGAGCGTTGGTCGAGTTTGCTCCCTTAAAATTGCCCCCAACATACACGGTATCCCTTTCCTTGTCGCAATAAACGGCGTTAACTTCACCCTCAATACCATCTAGAGGCGTGATTTCTGTCGTGTTTGGGTTGAAGAGAGCGATTGCCTTCGACTCCGTGCCATTCAAACTCGTGAAATTACCGCCGATGATCACACCCTGCATCTCTCCATTGCTGAGTTCGAAAGCGCACATGGCCTTGATCGATGCGTCGCTGGAAACGAGGGAGCCGAGAGCGCCATTAGGAAGTTGTGATAGAAGCGATTCGCTGCCGTTTGTGCTGCGTGTTCGCTCGGTTTGACCTTGGTATTCGTAGAGTGAGATGCCGCTGAAATCTCCAACAACGCCAACCCTGCCCAAATTTGAGAGGTCAATGTTCGCCGATCCCACTGAATTAAATGTGATGGCATTTGTGAATGATGGCGCGAACGCTGCCAAACTCAGGAGACTGAATTCCAAGCTCTGAGTTTGGCGCCCCGTTGGGCGCCGTTGAAAAGGCAATCGCATCGCGATCGCTTGTCCCGAACGTAGAGTCTCTGGGGGGATAAAAAATGACCCGAGTCCTTGTTTCGAGTCGGAATGTGACAGCCTAAGATCGTAGGTTTGTCGCTGAGATCGAATTTGATCCTGTGAGCATTTCACGTTCGAATGTTGTCCATGCAAAAAGAAAGTCGTGTTGGTTTGTCGCGTGCAAGTATGCGACGGATGCGAGTCAAACTGGCCCTTCGTTCTGGCTTTGACGAAAATCGAAAAATAAAAAATCCGGTTCGAGGGTGTGCAAGCTGTTGTCGCGTGCCTTCGTCGGTTGTCGGATCGTGGTCGTGATGTTGCAGAGTCGAGGGGTGACAGCAATGGGATGAGTGTTCAAGGATCAAGTTTGCGTGGTCGTGCACCCACAGCAAATGCAGGAAATTGCTGGCAATGGCAATGCCAATTCGAGACTGCGCTGGACGATGAAAAGGTTGCCACTAGCTCACTTTGGCTAGAGCCCTAACCCACTGTAAACGGTACCTGAATCGCTAGAAGTTAGAACAACCACTGCTGATGTACCCGGATAAGATACGAGAGCGAGAAAGGGAAATAGAATGCAACGTCGCGCAGAGGGAAAGCTGGGTTGAAAACCCGCGTGGCAGCCGCCGCAAACACGTTGTGCAGGCAGAAAACAACTAACTTCGAGGCAATCGTGACGTAGCACCAGGACGGGAACCAACCTCAGATAGGGCACCACGGACAATTTAAGTGCGACACCGGTTGTGCTTCCAGGGCGATCACCAAGAAGTTGATTGCCAAATGGAGCGTTCAGCTGCCGTGAGTGGTGAAGCGGGGGTTGGTGTATTCGTATTCCTCGAATAAGGAGATTGTTCTTTAATGCGTGACAGTCGCGCGCTGAGGTGTTCGCTTCTTTGAAGAGTGGATCCGAAAAAGGAGGGACAGCACGTCGGACTCGTCGGAATGTGGTGTCTTTCGCGGTGGGATGCCGGAGAATGGGCGCTCGATCTTGTTGAATACGTCACAGGATCTGGAGGATCTGTGTTTGGTTGCAAGTTGGATCGGGGGCGGAAAATGGAAAGGTGGGCGGGTGAATAACGAGTGGCAGAAGCTGACAGGAGAGAGGCTTAAGAAAAAGAACGACGGAAGGCCAATGAGGCAATGAGCGTGGAGGCGGAGTGGGCGGTGCGTCACACACGCATTTACTCCAGAGCGGTAAGAAACAAATCAAAAAAACGAATGACAGACGTCGAGAAAAAACCTGTAGAGAAGAGCTCACAAGGTAAGGATCCCCTCCGCTCGCGGATGAAGGCGTTCTCACGAGTGAAGAAGAAAGATGGTTTGGGTCTCCGGCCTCTCGTGCTGTACGAGGAACGGGGTGGATCAAAGCTTCCCGGCCTCACAGCACACGCCAGAAGACACGCAATATGCAACTGGGGCCACCTGGGACGGCCCCTCACCGCTGGGCCAGCCGCGTTATTCGCTGTTCGCCGGCTGTGAACCCCTACCTTCTCCAGGGGTTGCCGTCAGGCGACCCGCTTCTGGCGCCTGTAGACATTATTATTTCTGCACTAGTCTGCGGGAGGCCAGTGCGTCGTATTTTTGTCCACCAACTGTGGGCTAAAATCAAAAGGAGGCTGGTTCAAGGCAGGGGAATCCCCAACTGAGTCGGGGCCATTCTGGGGCTTGTCTCGGATAGGGGCATACGTGACGATGTACAAGACGGCAAATCTTGCAGATGAAGAATACATTGCATTGTTTTGGGTAACAATGGGATTGATCCATTGTCGCCCATACAAAGAAAGCAGCCAAAACAGGGGCATGCTTCTTGGTCGCCTCTCGCCTCACCACTGGAGGAGACGTTTGCTTGCAAAATTGCCCAATTCCCACTCACCCAATCAAAGGCATGAAAAAGGGAGCTGCATGCACAAGGCGCTGAATCACACGTCTTCATGCCACCAGATCCCCGCTATCGACATCACGCATATTTCCGGTGCATATCGCATACTGCCCCCCAGAAGAAAAAAAAAATTGAGCACATGGGTTGGGGACGGCTGCGTCGAATACATCTAGTCAACCACAGGGTAACCAAAGTCAAACGGCGATGCCTCCAACTACACATCCAATTGCACAAGCTTGATCATGTGAAACCATCGCAATATCAATTTGCTCATCTCCCTTGCATTGTTCGCTTGGTGTCAGGCTCGTCTTTTCCTTGCTTAGGCCCGTCACACTTCAACTTGCGGCGGACAGGTCCCGCTCCCACCCGAGCTTGTGTTTGCTCACGGTTGTCGACGTGGCACGCTCCAGTTGCTGACCACCACGACACTTGACAGCATGAATTTTTCGTCTGGGGGGTGCTGGTAGCGTCTTTCTGTGCCATTTTTATCCCGCCCAAGCTCCTACCTTCATCTATTTGCTGTTTCCTTGGGACGCGCTGTCATGGGCAACCGTTTTCGGCATAGTTGCGAGCCTGAGCCTGTTGTCAAGGTGAGTCAAGACGGCCTGAAATGTCTCTTGAAAAAAAAACACGCCCTTGCTCCCTGAATAGTGGCGCTTGCCGCAAATCAAAATCTAACAGCCTGGGTTTCTTGCTTTGTTTGTTGACAAAGTTGAGCTTTCTCACGTGCTATCATCTCGGAGCTTTGATGATCTCGGCCCAATCTCCTTCCTAGCACACCAAGACTCACCATCTCAGGTTGACAAATTTGGCGCGGAGGCCAACTTCGAAGGTTTAGCAACTACGGAGCCCTGGGCTGCATTTGATTTTTATCCATACCATCACTTTGCTGCTGCTTGACTCGTAAGAAACCCAATAACCCATAAGCGGAAATTTTTGTATACTCTGCCGAGAATAAGAAATGGTAAGATTTGCTTTGTAGCCATCCTCCCTTTGATTGGCAACCCCCGCTATCCCTCTGAAGGCGTATTTGTTCAGCCAGGGTTAAACCTCTAGCCTGAGCTTCACATTATGTTCATTTTTGTCCACAGCAACTCTTGGTAACATCTTCACGTACCTTGACACTGTTGATTGAAGGAACGCAAAACATTCATATTTGAAATGTTGGCTTAGGGTAGCCGTGTTGGACTTGTTCATGCATTCCGACGCATCAGCTGTCCTGACTGTCGTCATGCTTTTGGTATTTGGCTTTGTACTCCCTGGGGCTCTCAAACTTGTTCGGGTCCCCAGACCACATGCCTTTTTTTTGCTTTTTCGCCTTAGCTTCGGCCTTTTCGTACACTTCTTTTAACCCTCCAAATTCAGCCCCCGTTTTTGCTTCGTAGGTTGTCGCCAGTCCAGCTTTGACCAATTCCAATCCTACATTTTTGCGGAACAAAAACCGCCGGATATAGACCGTTGCTACAATTCTATTGTACTGGTCTCTCTTGTAAATGTAGGCCCGAACGTTGCGATTGTGGATGTATTTGGTCAGCCACTTGAGGGCTTCGTCGGCGTAGGGCTGCGCGGGCCGGCCAAAGTGGGATAGTTCAGGTGCGTCAATGCCTGCGATGCGGATTGATATCTGCCAAAACCTCTCAGTTCATTTCATGATTCAATTGGCCAGTGCAATCTCACCGTCCGGTCTTTGAGTTCTTTCCGCTTCTCTGGAATTTTTCTCAACCAGCCCCAGCCCACGGCCCGGCCTCCTGGGGTGTGGAAAAGGTGGAAGCCGTCACCATCACCCACGCTCGTGACTCTTCCGTAGAGACTTCGGTTTCGAAAAAAATTGGGTCGTATATAAGCAGCACCTGGTATCCTTCGCAGGTAGTTTGCGTACAATTGAATGGCTGAGAGACCAGCCAGCGAGAAGAGGACCGTAGGAGCCCATTCTTTAGCGGCAACGAATGGATCGGGCTCGGATGTGCCCAACGAGTTGGTCCATGACACTGATTGCCTCTTGGACTTTTGTTCGTCGTCTATGCGCTTAGAATCTTCTTCAGATTTCGACGACTTGAAAGGCCACACCATTGTTGTTGCGAACCCCACGGTCGTGATGCCAAACTGTGAAGTGGCGGCATGCGGTCAAACCTCATCGGGCTGTTGCGCGCTACAGAGGTGGGATGTTCTCGGCCCGCGCTAACTGGCTGCCTCAGGCGAGCGGCCTGCAGTGTAAAAGACATGAACTACGGTAAACTAACACATTTTGGCCAACATCATATCATTCAATTATTTTTAATGCATATGAAAGTTTAATTGGCGGGATTTTGTAATAGTTTCATTCGCTCGTAGCAACTCTCCGTCATGTCTAACTCTCCTAATAGTTCCATCAACCAGTGATACAAGGCACATCCATATTTGAGCTTTTGTGAAATGGGACTTTGGCCTCCCTCTATCCAAACGCCTAGTTTCCTTGCACTTTGAAGGTTCTTCCACTCGCGGTCTTCCTCTCCTTCTCTTCGTTGTCGGGTCGAGCGCGGCGCAGCACTGAAATGTGTCAATTCGGTCTTTGGGCAACAATAATGTTCCATAATCTTACCTTGAAGGAAATCGGCGGTTCGCTTTCGCATTCGGGAGTGAATATAGGCTTTGGATGCCTTAATGTGGTAGTGAAAATAGTCGCGGAATGTCTGGATGTGGGAGATGACATCGTTCATTCGCTGAGGTGTAAGATGGCGGGGGAAGAGGACTGTTCAATTGTTAGCTGGCTGTGAGTTTGTTGGACTTGAGACCACTTACCGAAAGTGACGTAGCCGATTTCTCCGGTTCCAGTGTTTCGGACACCTGGAACACCTTCCAGCTCCAGCGGCGGCTCGTTCTTGAAGAGGACTTGGGGAGCGTTTTGGATAGCTCTTCTTCGTGCATCGACGAATTCTTGGATAAAAACCTTGCCAAACACTCTGTCGGTCTCCTCTCGGAAGACGGTGCTAAAGATTACGGTGACTCGATCGTGGCTGGCCTTGACGTAAATTGCTTCCTCCTCTCGATAGTGAATGGCCTTGACGGCTCCACCTTCGCGGACTCCCTGAGGAGCCTCCTCGGATGTAAACTTCGAAGCCTCCTCCTTGAGCTGGTAGTACTCCTGGTAGGCCTGCTCGAACGGCGCAGCCATGGCGTTGCGCTTAAGGAGAGCGAACTTGAGCGCAAGGGCGTCCCGCTCCTCTGGTCATGTTGTTAGTACCAATGAACGGGTCTGAATATGACAAACAACTTGTCCATACCCTTGGATTCCGGCAGGTTCTCCAGGTCTACCATTACGGAGAAGTCGAAGCCCGGCTCAACCGGAGCCACGTATGCTCCATACTCGCGTTGGAGTACTTCTTGGGCGCCATACTGCACCAGGTCGGGGAAGCACCTTATCTGGATCGAAAGAAGGATTTGGGTCTTGGTCTCGGGCGTCGAGATGTGGAAGGTAACGCCGTCGAAATCGCTGACCGTCTGATCGATGGAAGCGGGAGGGGCACTGATGCACAATCAATCAGCTCGAGCTCAGGAGATGCTAATCTGAGCGCACTTACCCAGAAAACCGCTCGGTAAGTACCGATTGGATTAGTACGTTTTGATAGTCTAGCAAAAGCATCTTGACGGCGTATTGGTTTGCGGTCCCCTTTCCTGTCGTCGTCTCGGAGCTTGGGTGACGCCTGGTAGTGGGGCTGACGTGGTGAGGCACGTCAAGCTCCTAGCCGTCCACGTGACGTGGAGCTTTAGGTGGATCTTGCGCTACGGTCTTATCGATAAGAAAATTTCCCACCCCAAGTCGTGGGCTGCGATCCTGGGAATCTTTGCTGAACGAAGAAAGTTGGTGAAGGTCAATGCAGGCTGCAACTTGGAAAATATGGTCAAGTCATATCTGTAAGTCTATTAGACGCATATTGCGACTTAAACTGACATATTTGCGACTAGAAAATACGAACACGCCAAGTCTTTTGGCATCGTCGCGTCCAGCACCTCGAATCTTGTGTGGACATCGAGGGACCGAACGGGCGCTGGCGCGGGACAAGCCGTCGTCGCGGCGAACGAGGAAGTCTTATGCTGGGATATTAAGAAGGGCGAACTCATAAACCGTTGGAGGGACGAACGATGCACGGTTCCCGTGACTGCGATTGCCCAGAGCAAGTCGGACAAGGACGTCTTTGCCGTGGGGTATGAAGATGGCAGTATTCGGCTGTGGGATAGCAAAATTTCCACCGTCATTGTCAACTTCAATGGCCACAAGTCAGCCATCACAAAGCTTGCTTTTGACAAGTCTGGTGTCAGACTTGCCAGTGGCTCGAAGGATACTGACATCATCGTCTGGGATCTTGTGGCTGAGGTTGGTCAGTTCAAGTTGAGGGGCCACAAAGACCAAGTGACGGGTCTTCAGTTCGTTGAACCGGAGCCACAGGTGCAAGGCGAAGATGGCGAGCAGACCATGGTTCTTGATGGCGAGACTGCATTGGACGGCTTTCTCCTGACAACGGGCAAGGATTCTCTGATCAAGCTCTGGGACCTTTCCTCGAGGCACTGCATTGAGACTCACATTTCTCAGACCAATGGCGAGTGCTGGGCTCTTGGACTCTCACCAGATTACAGCGGGTGCATCACAGCAGGAAACGATGGAGAGATCAAGGTTTGGTCCTTGGATGCAGACGGATTGGCTTTGAGCGCCCGTCGGGTTGACATGCCTGCCGCCGCCCGGTTTCTCCATGACCGGGGCACCTTGCATCGACAAAGCAAAGATAGGGCCACCGAAGTGGTCTTCCACCCTAAGAAGGATTATTTTGCCGTTCACGGATCAGAAAAAGCAGTGGATATTTGGCGGATACGGACGGAATCCGAAATAAAAAAGGCACTGGCCCGCAAAAGGAGACGACAGCGTGAGAAACAAAAGCAAAGCAAGTCGGTTGACGAAGATGATGAGAAGGCAGACGACGTCTCAAAGGCCGATATTAGCGATGTTTTTGTCCAGTACGTCATTGTGCGAACTGGCGGCAAAGTTCGGTGCGTGGATTGGGCTGTGCCGACTGGACAGAAAGATCTTCAACTACTGGTGGGGACGACCAACAACCAGCTGGAATATTACAGCGTGCCGCCAAAGGAAAAGAGCGAGAAATCCAAAAAGGAGGACGTGCCTGATTATACACGATCTCTATCCGTTGAACTACCTGGACACCGAACAGATATCCGAGCTCTGTCACTGAGTTCAGATGACAAGATGCTTGCTTCGGCCTCCAACGGAAGCTTGAAGATTTGGAACATTAAGACACAGAGCTGTATCCGAACATTTGAGTGTGGATATGCCCTATGCTGCTCTTTTTTGCCAGGAGACAAAGTTGTGGTGGTTGGAACCAAGAGCGGCGAGCTGCAGCTTTTTGATGTTGCTTCTGCTGCGCTCCTGGATAGCGTCGATGCCCACGAGGGCGCCATTTGGTCACTTCATGTGCACCCGAACGGGCAATCTGTTGTTTCTGGAAGTGCTGACAAGACTGCCAAGTTTTGGGACTTCAAGATTGTCCAGGAGGAAGTGCTAGGCACTACAAGGAAAACACCCAAGCTGAAGCTAGTTCAGTCCAGAACGTTAAAAGTTTCTGACGACATCCTCAGCCTCAAATTTTCTCCAGATGCCAGACTCCTAGCTGTTGCCCTACTCGACAACACTGTCAAAGTCTTCTTTGTCGACTCCTTAAAGCTCTACCTGAATCTCTATGGGCATAAACTCCCCGTTCTTAGCATGGACATCTCATACGACAGCAAGTTGATTGTCACTAGCTCCGCCGATAAGAACATTAGAATATGGGGTCTCGACTTTGGTGACTGCCACAAAGCGCTCTTCGGGCACCAAGACAGTATCCTGCAGGTTGCCTTTGTGCCGCACAACTCGGACGGGAACGGGCACCACTTTTTCAGCAGCAGCAAAGACCGCACTATTAGATACTGGGATGGCGACAAATTTGAGCAGATACAGCGGTTGGACGGCCACCACGGCGAGGTGTGGGCAATTTCCATCAGCCACAGCGGAAACTTCCTGGTCAGTGCCGGTCATGACAAGAGCATCCGCGTTTGGGATGAGACGGAGGAACAGATTTTCCTCGAGGAAGAGCGCGAGAAGGAGATTGAAGAGCTATACGAGAGCACCCTGACCACATCCCTCGAGCGAGAACCTGATGCGCAAGATGAGAATGGCGAAGTTGCCGCCGCAACCAAGCAGACGACTGAGACTCTCATGGCCGGAGAGCGAATAGCAGAGGCACTTGAAATGGGCATGGCCGATCTCAACCTGCTTAAGGAGTATGAGGAGGCCAAGCTCACAAACCCCCATGCCATGCTCCCTCAACGAAACCCTGTTTTCATTGCTCTTGGCAACATTACTGCAGAGGCACATGTCATGTCTGTCCTGCAGCGCATCAAGGCTTCGGCGCTGCACGACGCGCTGCTTACCCTTCCCTTTGCCTCGGTTCCAATTCTCTTCACCTTCATCAACATCTTCGCCATGCGATCGATGAACATTCCCCTCACGTGTCGCATTCTCTTCTTCATGCTCAAGACGCATCACAAGCAGATCGTGGCCAGCCGTACCATGAAGACAATGCTAGACAAGATCCGAGGGAACCTTCGCGCGTCGCTCAAGCGCCAGAAGGATGAGATGGGTGTCAACATCGCCGCTCTGAAGGTGGTGGGCATGCAGATTCGCGACAAGAGCATCAAGGACTACGTTGATGAAAATTGGGAGGAGGAAAATGCGGAAAAGAGTGCTAAGAAGCGGGCGTTTGTTCACGTTGCTTGATGGAGACAAATTATATATCTAAAGGGGTAAAATGTATAGAATTGGAACACTGCCGAGTGTTTGTTTAGTCCAGATTACGCGTGACTGGAAGAGATTCTGCTTTCAAGTATTTTAATTGGACCAGTGTTTTAATATTAGTGAGCTGATCGGGAGGCAGGGGCTTTTTTTGGAGCACCCAAGCTTCTTTCTGACGATATTGATGTGATTCAAGATGGTGTCATCCTGGGGTTATTCACCCTCTACGATTTGTAATCCTTTTGCCTCCAAAGCTCCAGCTTTGGTATGCGGGGCATGGATGAGGCCGGACACCGCTGGGTCTTGATAGCTCCCTCCATGACCGGAGTGGCCGGCTGCCTGCATGTTCAGTTTTGCGACCTCAACGTAGGCATGGAAACAGGTGCAGCGCAATGCTGACGGGGGCATTCCTTGATTATCTCGAAGCCATTGCTTATGAATCCTATGGATTACCTGGAGAGCCTCAGGCAAACGAATTGCCTATTCGCTTGACACACAGCCGCCGTTGGCGTGGATAGAGTAAGTGTAGAAAGAACTGTTGAGCAGAGCCTGGCTTGTTGTTTCGAGGGCGATTGTTTTTTTTTTTGTCTCAAATAGACGAGGCCATTACTTGAGAAGAAATTCTGCAAAGTAGATATCAAACTAGAAGTGGGTGAAAATTGCAATAGACGTAGTGGCACACGCTGGAGTTGAAGGGACGGGCAAGCATCGATCTGCTTGTTGAATTCAACGCTAGCACTTGCCCGGGGCCTTGACGGCCCAGAAGCGCCAGGCAGGCATGAGGATTGCTGTTCTTAACCTGAGCGACAGCGGCCTTTGCCCAACAGGTGAGAAGCTGGTGAGATTTCAACAGAACTGGCCATTGAGACATTGAATTATTCCTAATCCTTCTTGTTTTGTGCCATTAATGATTGAACATGATGCTCAGACACGGTGCTGAGTGCCAACATGTTTTGGGCGCCAGACTAAAAGCGGAGCTCCAGTTCTGGGCAACATCACACCTAAACCACGGGAAGGAAGAAGAACTGCGTTGCGTGAAAAAGAGCAAAGAGGAAATAGCGAGCGAAGAAGAAAAAAGAAGAAAAGAAGAAAATGGTTTACGGGAATTGATTCAACGGAAAGTTTCCGAGAAGGACCCAGCAAGCGTGGTGGCCTCCGATTTCGTCGTCGTTTTATTCGCTCTCGGCTACTATCCGCCCGACTAGCGGCGGAAGTCCGAGGCTTATCCATCGGCATCTTGTTCCGACATTGCGTTTTGCAAGGGAGCCCATTCCACCGTACTGTCGACTGAGCCCTTTGCTTGGAAGCATCGCGAAAGAATTAGACGCACTCTAGAAATAACTACCGGTAGATTCCTGCGCCGTTTCCCGAACGTCCCCCCTCCCCTCTCCTTCTTCACCATGTTTGGCCTCAGACACACAATGGTTCGCCTCGCTCCCCAGGCGTCGACAACGCTGAAGCAGGCCGGCAAGGTCGTGTGCATCGGCCGCAACTTTGCGTATGTTCTCAATTCGCTCTCATCGGGACCTTTCTCGGCTTCATGAGATGAGATTTTCTTCTTCTTTTTTTTCCTTCTCTCTCTCTGTTTCAGGTTCACTGACAACGTGGCACAGGGAGCACATTGCTGAACTCAACAACACCAAGCCCAAGCAGCCCTTCTTCTTCCTCAAGCCCCCGTCCTCCATTGTGCTGCCCGGTGAGGGCTCCGTCCTGAGACCCAAGGGCATTGACATGCACTATGAGGTTGAGCTTGCCCTGGTTATCGGCAAGGTCGTTCGGGATCTTCAGGCCAACGACACCAAGGGAGCTCTTGAGGCTATCAAGGGTGAGTGGTAGTTTGACTTGGCAGCCGCCCGCGACCTGCGGCTTGCAGCCTGATCAAAGTTCCGCCCAATTGCTAAACAAAGACACAGCTTACGCCGTCGCCATTGACATGACGGCCCGCAATGCGCAGAACGAGGCCAAGAAGAAGGGTCTCCCCTGGGACATTGCCAAGGGCTTCGACACGTTCCTGCCCATGAGCAAGGTCATCGCCAAGGAGACCATCAAGGACCCGCAGGACGTGGAGCTGTGGCTCAAGGTCAACGGCGAGGTCAAGCAGGAGGGCTCGACCAACCTCATGATCTACCAGATCCCCCGCATCCTGAGCGACATCTCCAAGGTCATGACCCTGCACCCCGGCGACATTGTCCTCACCGGAACCCCTGCCGGTGTCGGCCCCGCTGTGCCCGGCGATGTTATCACTGCCGGCGTAAGGGTGGACGGCAAGGAGCTCGAGGAGGGCAGCATCGAGATCCCCGTTGAGGAGTCGCCCAGCTCCTACACTTTTGCTGAGACTTGAAAAAGTGGACATTGATTGATTGGCGAGGGGGTGCTTTTGGAAATAGCTACAGGCATGGGTTATATATACATATTTCTTTTCTTTCTTTTGTGTATAGGGATGTATCATGTGGAATGTGCATCAGTCTCTTAAAAAAAAGGAAGAAAGTATAGATTTTCGGCGCGGGATTTGTATCACCTCAATATGCATCGACTGCTACAGTAACGAAAAGATATTATATATAAAAAAGACCTCATGGTCCTGTTTTCATTTTTCATTTTTATTTTTTTTTGATAACATCCGAGCCCCACGGTTTTACTCCAAGTTGGGATCCTGGATAGAACCAGGCTTCGGGGCCCAGTCAGCCAGCGCGCCACACTTGGGGCAGGTCCTCTTCTCGGTGTCGGTCTTGAAGGCCTCGACGCCGGCCTTGATCTGGGTGCCGAGGTCGGTGCAGTGAAAGGCGGCCTCGTGGACGACCTCCTTGCACTCGGCGCAGTACCACCTCATGCGGTCGAGCGAGCCGGCGGGGCGGCGCTGCTCGAGGACGACGCCGACCGTGTTGGCGAAGCGCACGGGGTTGTGCGGGGTGTTGCCGGGCAGCAGGAACATGTCGCCCTCGCGGATGATGATGTCGCGGAACTGGCCGTCGTCGACCACCTTGAGCATCATGGCGCCCTTGTGCTGGTAGAACCACTCGGGCGTCTGGTTGATGTGGTAGTCGGTTCTGGCGTTGGGGCCGCCCACAATCTAGAAGAGGCGAAGCGCAACGGGTCAGTCAGTTCAGCGCCCGGCCACAGCAGACTTGCTTCTTCTTCTCTCTCTCTCTTTGTGTGTGTGTGTGTGTGTGTGTCTCCCCGTGCTTCAAGTGGTTTGTACCATGACGGTAAAGTCTTCATTGTAGACGCAGTAATTGTTGATGGGAGGCTGGAGAAGGTGGGAGTTCTCCTCGAGCCTATTCTCAAGTTAGCATTGATGGTTTTTTTGCACATGGCGCGCGCGCGCGAGGCGTGAGCGAGTGTATCGGGCTCACCACTTGGGCAGGTTGACGGGCGGTGCCAGCATCGTTTTTTTCTCTTTTTCTTCTTGAGTTGAACAATGAAGAGAGTTATTCTCTCAACTGAATCGTCATCGGTTATAAGGGCGGGCCGATACGGGACGGATGGCGTGGGGAATTTTTTTTTCCTCTTGATTTCTCATCAAGTGAGGAGAAGAAAACTATATTGCGCAGCTATCACATAGGTAGCTATTTTTTATTCCCTCTCATGGTTGATTACATACTACTTTTTTTTCCCCCTTGAGAGTCGTTGGAAACATTGTCACTCAACCATTGCGACTATGGACGTATGAGGAGTTGCCGGCTAGTCCCTCCTCTCCCCACTCCCCGCTGTTGGCATGGGTTGATTCCCCTCCAACATTCCAAAACGCAGGCTGCGCAAGCGCTGTCGTGCAGGGCAGTCGACAGCACCGGGGGCTCTCGTTTGGCGTGTGATGTGCTTCTGAAGGGCGCCCCAGGATGGCTCGCGTTCTGGACTTGGCCAATTGGCGAGACAGTGGACAGTGAGGGGTGCGCCCAGGTGCGGCATACAGCGGACCCTGCGCTCCCCTATCCGGCTTATCGCGGGTGGACCGGGATACGTACGTACATGCGCAGAACGGTATGAGAAGCTCCCTTGTCTCAACGGCTGTACACACGTCGCAAGCTCACGGGACATGCCACCACGCCGGCTTGCGCACGTTTGAGGTGGTTTTATTTAGCTTCTTAAACCAGCAACACCGTCGCCGCATTCTGCTATCACCGCCTGCAGCCCATCGCCAAGGCCCATCTCATTTCTGCGCGTCACCATCGTCGTTCGCTGTATTCATCCTTCGCAGCGTCACCGCATCCGTCGTCCGCAATCCCCATCGTCAACCAACCCCGTTTCCCACCACCCTTCGTCTCACAATGGACCACGCACACATGGACCACAGCGGCATGGACCATGGTGGTATGGACCATGGCGACATGGATCACGGTGCCATGTGCAACATGAACGTGAGTAGTATGCCCCGACAGCGAATGACGCCATTCCCAGCTCACCATGCCTTTTTCTTTCTTTTGTAGATGCTGTTCACATGGGATACAACCAACCTCTGCATTGTCTTCCGCCAGTGGCACATCCGCTCCACCGGCTCCCTCATCTTCTCCCTCCTCGCCGTCGTCCTCCTCGCCGTTGGGTACGAAGCCCTCCGCTCCCTCTCCCGCCGATACGAAGATGCCCTCTCCAAGCGTGTTCAGGCCTTGCCGAGTAAGCCCTTACCTTTCCCTTGCCCTCTCGTTTTTATGCTGTATTTCCTCCGTCAAAGATAGCTATGGGGTTGGGCTACCAAGAAGTTGAAGAAGTTGCTGCTCATGCTCTGGTTCTTTGCTTGCTTTCCCCCCCTCTGTATGCTTGCGACGCGCGAATGCTAAGTCTTCCCTTGAGGTGCTGTTACTGAGACGACTCCAATCCTTTCAGGGCAGAACCAGGAACAGGCAGGCCAGCGTGCCCACATCATCAAGGGCCTTCTCTATGCCTTTCAAAACTTTTATGCCTTTATGCTCATGTGAGTGCTTCCCAAACGACATCGTCTTCTCGCTCTCCAGCCGAGTGCTCACTCATCACGCCCAGGCTTGTTTTCATGACTTACAACGGATGGGTCATGGCCGCCGTTACCCTTGGCGCTTTTATTGGCTACGTCGTCTTTGGGCAGAAGGTGTCTGCCACTAAGGAGAATGCCTGCCACTGATTCGGCAAGCGAGGCAACCGCAGCTGGGTTTTTGAGAAAGTTGAATGCCTGTTGATTGCACGGTACAGTGGCCCTCAAATATACGGGGAAACCCTTTGGGACACGGGGCGAAGACGGCGTAAGAATGAAATGATGATATTCTCTACATGTGGCTGCATATCTTCGTAATCTAATAAACGTGGACATCAACACGGCTGTGGCCCCCCCACCTCCTCTTGGGCCAACCGTCTCTCCTGTCAATCGCATCGCGCATCGCGCAACTCGTCTAGACTCTGCTACATCTTGGATGCATCGCCGCCTTCTTTCTTCTGCTGGCTTGTATCCCCGAGGTTGCCCTCCCTCTCGGCCTCGACTATGATTTCCGGATCGCCAAAGCCCTCGTTGTGCTCCATCTCGGGCTCCTCGCTGTACCCGATGCGAGCGGCATCCACCAGGACCCGGGCCGTCATCCCCCACACTCTGAACCTGCCGTCGCGCTTCTCGTCCTCGCCCAGCTTCTCGGTCAGGTTCCCCTGGTCGCTTCCGCGCCGGGGCTTGGAGACGTTCTGGTTGTTGACGGGCACGTAGAAGTTGTGCACCCGCCAGGGGAAGTCCTTCCACTCGATCCACTCGCCGTCGTACCAGTGGCCCTCGGGCAGCACCTCGCCGGGGGCCGGGGGCAGGTCGCGGAGCTTGAGGAAGTTGTAAAAGGGCGCGCTGAAGACGGCCGCCACCTCGCGGGCGTCCAGCCTGGGCATCATGACCTCGTCCACGACGGGTGCGGGGCCGCCGGGGGACGCCTGGTCGGCGTGGAGGAATGCCACGCACGGCTGCACGACGAGGTGCGTCCGCGCGAGCGACGGAGGGAGGCAGCACAGGTGCTCGATGCGGAATGGCTTGGGCAGCTTGGCATCGTCCAGCGGGAGACCAATCTCCTCCCAGGCCTCGCGGCGAGCTATCTGGACTGAGGCGTCGTCTCTGTTAGCGGCTCCTCGCTTGCTTTCCCCCCCGCCTTCAGAGGGTGGGTGGCATCACGTCGCTTACAAGGTGTCTCGGTCGTGTTGTCGGCTTTGCCTCCGGGGAACGCCGCGTGGCCGGAGAAGCTTCTTAGGCTCGCGGCCCGCATCGTGATGACCACGCGGAGGTCGCCTCGCCGGTCCGCATAGAGCAGGATCAGCACGGCTGCGCGCCTGCGGGCTGGCAGCCGATCCCACAGCGGGAAAGCTGGGGGCTTGTAGGAGCGGAACCGGGCAATGGCAGCCTGCATGTTTGAGCGAGTGAGCCCATCATTTTTTAATTTTAATTTTTAATTTTTTTTTCAAGAGTGCGGAATTAACAGAAGAAAAGAGACGAGCTGAGGGAATGATGAGGCGGCAGTGGTTGACGGTGGGGGGGGGGAGGAGGAGGGGGAGGCGTTGGATAGAGCTTATCCAACGGGTAGGGGACGACGAGTCATGATGGGCAAGGTGAAAGACAAGACAGGAATGGAGCCAAGTAAGAAGACGAAGAAGGAAAAGAAAAAAGTAAAAAGGTTCAGCCGAGGCCAAGACGAAGGAACTGGTGAAGAATAGGAGGGGAAAAAAAAGTGAAAATACCAAGAGAGACTTACCGCTGACATGGCGCTCAAGGGAGACATTGTGGCAGCATCATAGTAGAGCGAAGACTCCCCGAGGTTCAAGTATTCGTCGGCTGTGGCCTCGCGGATGCTAGTCTGGATGGCGGTGATTTCGGCGTCGGTGATGGTCAAGCCCGCCTCCGCGTCTGCAGCCGCTGACGCAATGTTGTTGATGTCGGGAACCTGGTGTTGGTTGGGCGGCGACTGTATCTCAGCTTCTGCGTTGTTGATCATGGTGTCTTGACAGGATGCATCCCCCCCGGTTTTTCTTTTTTTCTCTTTTTTTTTGGACCCAGTTCTCTTCAGTATAGTCCGTTCGCGCAACTCGTAGCAGGGGAGGGATGGGAAGGGAGGGGGGGAGCCTTAGAGGGGGGTAAGTAGAATGAGATGCCGAGGCCAGGTTTTTGGGCGAGCTGCCGCCTTGTTCTGCTTTGCTATTCGGGGATACCGGGTCCCGGCTCCGGGTGCTGCGAGCGAGTCTGCGGGGGCGGGGCTAACCCACAGGCGCGGCCATGCTCGGCTGCGAGAGCGAGGGTTCAGCCAGGGAGGCCTGGCCTTGTGACATCTCGATTGGCGGCGGAATTTCACTTTGCGCTTAAAGGGAATGAGAATTCCAGACTTTCTCTAAAAAACAAAATCTTATTTTGATTTTCATTAGCGTGCTGGAGGGGGGAAAGTAAAAGCTGTGTGATATTAAGTCTTTGTATGTTGTAAGTTTGTACAGTACTCTACATGAAGTTGTCTAATATTCGAGTAATACGCTTGGCTGCTTGCAAAGTGAACTAGGCGTAAAAAAAAAAGAACAAGAAAGAGAGAAAGTGTTTTTTTTTGGGTTCCAAATGCAATGACATTCTAAGCATGGCTCATGATGGCATGGGGGAATCTCTGAAAACAATTGCGCCGTCCAGGCTGTGCTGGATTGGATTCCCTATGCTCCCGACAAAGGAAATAGCAATATCGTAGCGGTGGCGCCGTATGGCAGTAGCATCATTAAGCCTCTGATTGAGAGGAAAGATTCAACTAAGATTGAAGGTTTTGCCTCGGCCGTTCTTCCTTGGATAATCTCAACATGCCCTTGACCTTGGTCTTGGCAGGGTCATCCATCGCGGCGCTGCGGGGGATAGTATCTGTAGGCTTGACTCCCTCGCCGCTTCGTCGAACTGGCGTGAAGAAGTCCCGAATGACCTCTCTCATGTGCGTTTCCTCGTCATCCTCAAACTCTCCGTCATCAGAGTATTCGAAGACGCTGCAAGGAGGTGTATCAATTGTTGTCTCTGGGGTGCTCAGAGGTACTGGGGAGCCGATTGAAGACTTTTCAGAACGTGGGGCGGAAGGCACAGATGTTGGCGGTGCAGATGTTGGCGGCACCGATGTTGGAGGCACCGATGTTGGAGGCACCGACGTTGGAGGCACCGACGTTGGAGGCACCGACGTTGGAGGCACAGAGGTAGGGGGAGGCTTGGAGGCGGGAACAGCCTTGGAGGTAGGGGGCACAGAAGTAAGGGGCCCAGAGCCGCGAAGTAGGAGGGAAGCACGAGAGATGGAAGCGCGGGAGATCGAAGTGCGAGAGGAACTAGAGCGAGGAGCAGATGTGGCAGGGACAGAAGTAGGGCGTTTTTGAGCCGGAGGAGGGCAAGCTGCAGCGGGTGCAGGGGTAGGAGTAGTAGCCTGAGCGTGATCGTGATGGTGGTGGTGATGATGAGCGTGACCATGGTTATGGCTGTGAGTATGAGCATTGCCATGTGAATGGCGGTGATGATGGTGGCTACTGGTCCCGTCGCTGTCGCTGACCTGCTTCTGGTTCTGATTCTGGTTCTGCGGCCTCTTGCGGGAGAATAGAGCTCGAGCTGAGATGCTGAAACGGCTCGTGAGGGACTGGCTGCGACCCAAAGGGCCTGTGGTGGGGGGAGGCGCAAGAGAAAGACTGGAAACAGGAACTGGAGATGAATTACGGCTGCGCTGCTTGTCGACCTTGGCGATGTTGGTCGTGAACTGGTGGTACTCATCCGAGATGTCGTCATCGTCTTCATCTCCCTCGTTGAAATACTCTTTTATAGCGTCTTCCATGGTTGGAAGCGCCGCAGGCCCAGAACAACAGTCTGAAGGATCTCTAGAGCCTCCTGGTACGGGAGGGGAGAGAGGACCGTTGGAACTGCGCTTGCTGCACGTGTCATCGCAGCAATCCTCGATCAGGTTGGGCACGGCGCATGATGGGCATTGCGATCCCTCCTCATAAATGGGCTCGTCTAACGACTGGCTGCAGTTGCTAGATGAATCATCCCCAAGCAGCAGCGGTGAGGCGTAGGGGGAAAGACCTTTGGTAGGATTCCAATCGCCCCCGACGGCAATCTTGTGGCCAGTGAGCTGCTGCAATTTCGAGGTACGCCGATCAATGGGGGAGCCGGACAGAGAGCTGTGAGACCGGGGCCGCCGGAGATTAGCAGAAACGGCGACAGGAGCCAGATGCTCGCCACTGTTGCCAGGGCTGTCGAGCGCGGGAAACACGCTGAGCCTCTTTGCGGATACCCGAGATGAGCTCCTGGACCGGGTCGGCACCTCAACCTCGACTTTGGGCTTGGGCTTGGGCTTGGGCTTGGAGGTGGGAGGAGGAGGTAGAGGTCTGTTGACGTAGGCTTCCTGGTTCTCGGGGGGGCCCATGACCTCGGTACCGGCCAGTGGTTGGGTGCGGGTTGACATCGCGGCGGATGGAGGCGAGAGTGTATCGAGATGTGTCCCAAGCTGCGTCATAAGCTGAAGCAAGATGATGTTGATGTGTTGAAGTGCTGGCTTCTTCACCAGAGGGCGGGGGCGGGGTTGTTTGTGAAGCTCTCGTTACACCACCGACTGGCTGATCGGATGAGCAGAGTAGATGATTGGGTAGTGAAAGTCGCGTAAAGCGAACTGTGCCCTGCTTCTCGTGATTGAAATCCCGTCACCACACCGGGATATACTACAAAGGAGACTGCTGTGTCTTCGATGAGCCGAGGTGCGACGAGGTGCCGTGTTGTTGTAAGCCCGTACTCAGTCGGGAATGAGGAGGCGAGTTCGTCGAAAGATGAGCAAAGCCAAAACCAAAAACATCCACAATTGACGAGCGAGCGAGCGACTCAGACTTATTGGTTTTTTCTTCTTCACATCGCTATAGAGTTTGGACCAAATTCCCGGATCCCGTGGCTTCTGCTTCTAGCGGGCTTCGATTCTTCCATGACCCCGGCCGTGGTTATCCCGGGGGCTGAAGGTGGCGGAAGCCTTTTGGTCTGGGCATGTCCAAGTGTGTGAGTGATTTTGACTCCAGTGCTATGGCCAGCATTCCAGCCGCGAGGGATCGTCCGGTTTAGAAACCCCGACGGAGACAGAGTGCCCACTGAGAGCGATTCCGCGCAGGCTTTCACAATGGTTGGTGGCTTCATCATGCTCAAAGGATAACGAGTGGGAACAGCTGAACATCAGAGGTCGAATCCACGTCATGGACGTGAATCTTGGGATTGGTGTAACCAAGCTCCATTGACTAGCATATACCTGGACGATAGAAACACCGTCGTGTCTAATAGGGCTGGGCTCGCCAGCCCAGCTCGCCGGACCCAGGCGTGAACTTCCGTCACACGTCATATTCTCGACTTTGTGTGGCCGCGGATGAATGGCTTCCGAAATCCTTCGGATACTTCTCTGAAAAGCATAAACCTTGCGTGGCAGAGTTCCGGATGGTCCGACTAAGCGGGCATGGCGTCTGCCAAACCTGAGCTGCTCATAATGTTACCACGACGGGTAAGGCTTACCAGGTAAGCGGGACGACCGGGGCTGGATCGGTACCGCGCGTGCGATCCCACAACGTGGCGAGCCTGTCGGGAAGAGCCAGATTGGTCGAGGAAAGCTTCGGGAACAAACAGAGCAAGCAATGACGTAGAAACAAACAAGGTTGAGAATTTTGATTGACCAGTCGAGTTGACGCTAACCCAAAACTCCATCAAACCGACCATGTTGGTCTCTCATTAGATACATGTCCCATTCTATGTTATAAGCCCAGACGCCATCCAATTGCCGTTGAGTCGCCCGTTGTTAAAGCGTCCAATCCGGTC
Source organism: Calonectria crousiana (assembly GCA_013406985.1). Classification (NCBI taxonomy): domain Eukaryota; kingdom Fungi; phylum Ascomycota; class Sordariomycetes; order Hypocreales; family Nectriaceae; genus Calonectria; species Calonectria crousiana. Next base: position 81,272 of record VTGD01000116.1, on the reverse strand, counting down.
CTGCCGTTGGCGCCACTACTCATCATCGTCGTCCTTTCCTGAGTAGTCGCCAAGCAGAATGTCATCGATGCCACCAAGGCTAGATGGCTGGTTTCGAATCCATTCAGTCTCGACTCGGAAAAATATCCAGACCCATCGCCGGAATACCTCGAGAAACTCGATGAGGAAAATGCCGCTCTCGAAATCAGTAAACTTGTCCAAGTGAGCATGAAGCTTCATCGCCCACGTGCATCGAAGCATCAAGTCCATGGCTATGACAACATAGTATAGCTTGATTGGTCTGAAGTATAGCCTATCTCTTAGGCCGTAGGGGTGGTGTTTGGATTCGCGCTCCTCTTTCGACAAAAACAGTGTCATATCCCAATCCTTGGTCACGTCCCAGTAAAACGAATAGAGCGAGTTGACGAGAACCGCCACCAACCAGGCCTTGTTGAGGATAGCTTTGGTGCCCGCATCCTCCACGGCTCGCTGCCATGCGCTCGTGATCAAGACAGGAAATGCGGTCGAGTATTTGAGTGCGTTGGCAAGGTGCTGGCCCCCCCAGCCAGTCGACTCTTTGTATGGCGCTCGCCGGACACGGAAATATTCGGTCACACATTGTCTAAATCGAATCATGCTGGGAACGGCCATGATTAGTGGCACAATGACTGTCCCACCGCAGTTGCGATCGGGCCTGTCCGTCGAGCCGCTACGGGTGAAGAACATGCAAATAGTGACGAATAAATCCCCAAACACTTTGGCGTAAGATGTCAAGACATCAGCCAGCAAGATGTCGCCGAATTTTCCGTCTTTCGCTTCGGCGATCCCCCCAAGGCTCACTCGTCGCAGTGTGGCCAGGAATCGTCTTCTTCCGCCGCTTGGAAGATGCTGCAAGGGGACGATGAAGAGAGCCGCGAGCGCAATGAGATAGGTCAAGGGCATCCATTGGTAGGCAATGACGCGCGAGGCTTTTCCCCAGGTGAAGAGCCAAAATAAAGTAATCGATGCGCCGAAGAGGCCTGACATGACCGTCGCAAGCCGATACGCTGAGCCATGATGTGGGATGTGGTGTGGCGAGGATCGTCCGGGATATCGAATGAGAGAGGGAACGTCGATCTTGAGGAGGTACAAGCCGTGAAGGTTAAGGCTCCATCCCCAGACAGCTGCAGCATGTTAGTCTCCAATACCAATGGCACTCAGCGCAGAGGTTTGCGCGTGCGCAGGGACTGACCTAAGGTCGCGATAAAGCCGACACGGTATGGGAGTGGGAATGCCAAGCTGAAGCCGTCGAGCTCTGGCTCAACTGCCGGATCACCGTCCATTGTGGCGACTCTCCATCGATCGAGAAACTACTAGGATGGAAGAGGCACACTCGAGCGAATGCGCCAGAGAGGGCAATTCCAGATGGGCGTTGGCGAGAGTTGCACGTCGGATGTGCATAAAATTGAGGTCTGGACAATCCAGCTGTCCTCAAGGAATGCATGATTTCAGATTACAGGGCGGGTCCTTTTTTTTTTTCAGGGGTACATCTGCTTGCAAAAGTGTCTACGTCAGGCTGGACCTGTCAAGGCTGGAAGTTGACACATTAGCCACACCAGCCACATACCGCCATGGGAGCCCCACGGGTTGGACGGCAGCCACAGCGGCCCCTCTAAAATGTCTCTGATTTTAGTATCCACAGCAGACCACGAAACTTTCCGCGAGCTAGCACGGCAGAGCAGCATCGCTTGCAAGCCACCAGAATTGACGTCGGAGACGGCCCGCCCGGGGGCGTAGCAAAGAATGAAGAACGGCCCAGATGCTTTGGATGGCGAATCTATATCCCATGATCAATAATCAGCATAAAAATTAATGTTTGGTTGTCCGCCAAGTCGTTGTCCTCTCCATCGCTCCTCAACAACTAGACGGAACCAACGTCACCTCGCCTTCACATGACACGAAAACCCTGGCAACACACCATTGTGTGTTAGCATGAGAGTGCTCGGACTGCCTTGCAGATCCCACGAGAAAAATCTCCATTGCGTTATGCATGTTACGACAGCACACACTGAGGCGGCCAGCCCCAGCCGGGTCGTCCCGTGCAAAGGAAGCCTCGTATTAATCCTTGGCGGCACGAATTTGCCAACCAGCTGTGCCATACGCACTCGAACGACTTCGTGGTCCAGAAGACAATGCCCCGCCAAGACACGTTTCACCCTCAGATAAGGCATGGCTCCCGGAAGTTTTTTCAAGCTCCCGTCCGGACGCCAATGTCGGTTGATTCAACACCTTGACTTGCGCCCAAGTCCTGGTGCACTGTTCGCTCGAGGCAGACGGCTGTTGGACGTGGCATTGGGCCATTGGAGGGGGAGCCCAAGCCGACCTATGGGAAGGCCCTTACCTCTCACCGAGCGCCACTATCACCTTGCGGCAGCATGAACTATGGCCACACCTCGATGGGTTCTTGGGGGTATTTATCTCTACATACCATTCTGTTCACCGTCTCCACGGCGGCCTTACCGAGCACCCCGGCAGCCTCAGACAAGTGCGACAACGTCAGTGGTCGCGGATCGTGTTCGCGGATCGTGTTCATCGTCTTGACGCTGTCCCAGGTCTCTCGCCTTCTGCTCTCTGCTCAACCTGGCCGGCTGCCAAGGTTCCGGACCTCTGAAACAAAGTGCCACGGCCATCCATGGGGATTGCAAGTCACCCAGCCACACCACCCGGAATTGGCTCCCTCATCATGACCCAACAGACCCCCACAAGATTTGCTGCCGAGTTCATCATCGAATCCCCGGGCCATGGCGTCCAGGCGCAGCGGGCAACCCGAAGACGCGGGATGGAGACGCATCGGAAATGGATCAAGAACTGGATGAAGCGTCTGCCCCAAGGGGACGAAGACTGGAACAACAATTTCCCCTCCACTGCAGAGGAGATTGATAATATCCGCAAGCGCCTAACCTTGTCGCACATCGAAAACCGGAGTCAGATGGACTGGGTCCGCCTTCTCGATACGTACGCGGCCTGGGCGAGGGAGTTCGACGGACGTGAACTTCAACTTCACAATATGGTCATGGTTGCCGCGTGTCACGTGGCCCACAACGATGGCCTGGCCCGAGAAACCATGCTCGAGGCCATGGCGAAATGTATCAGCGGAGGAAGTGACACACTCCGCTCAAAGCGATTTGCCCTTCCGAAGTGCATCCAGATTGGCGACGAACTTGCGAAAGTGCTCGGGGCCCGCGCATATGAACTTCCACTGCGAGGTAAGGCAATTTTGATATTTATATATTATCTAGTGAGCTCCAGCGGAACACTCACAACTAAGCAGTCAATTCATATTTCACATTCGGCCAGCACTTCACAGGCGAATGTTTCCCGCTTCTCCGTGAAGAAGTTACCACCGCCTATCGGCCATCCAACTCTCTGCCCTCCGATGTTTTGAGAATACCCAGTCTTGTTTTCGACCTTTGCGAAGGGAAAGTAAGGTATGCGCCAGCCCAATATGTGATTAATTTCCAAGACTCTTTGGCTCATGTACTCGACAGCATGGACAAGATTGAAAAGAGCCTGGCAGCCAACACGCTAAAGACGAACGCGGGGGGGAATTCGGCAGAAGCCAGCACGGACCATGACATGATATTCATCATGAAGTAACGATATTCCAAGGTCTTTCGACAGGCTCCAACTGGAGGGGGATGTAGAGAAACCTTATGTGGCCGTCTTTTGCACGCAGGCCGGTCTCCCGGAGATGCAGCGCGAAAGCAGGGTTCCAGGTTTCTGTGCGGGCGGATTTCTTGTCGCCAGAGATGAGCTCAACGTCGTAGTTTGTATTTCCAAGGGCGACAACAATTGCGGTGTAACCCTTGAGCAGTGATGAGGTGTTGTTTTTTTCAAGGCGAAAAGCCTGTGGGCGAATCTCGGGGCTGCCAAGGTCTTTGACGGTCAGACCAAGGCTTCTAGCCCATGCTTCAATTTCTGGCGCCTAGGCGTATGTTATTAGTATGATGGACTTTTTTTCCCCCAGGGTTTTCTTTTTCTTTTTCTTTTCGCTTTAGATATGAGAAATAGGAAATAACACATGTGACCCCCCCCCCCCCCCCCAAAAAAAAAAGTGAATTGTTTTTGCTTGGCAAGGTGAAAGCGTACCAGGTTTTGTAGCAGGGCATTGCAGACCCTCTCGCAGGACTCGGGCAGTCCATAGCTCGATAGGCCCTTGCGCTTCTCTACCGGGAACAGGGTCAAGACTTCGGTGGTAGCATCTTGCTGAAACTCTTTGATCCGGGGCCCCAAGGGCAGAAGCCTATACAAGGGAGAAGCCATGCTCTCTATCAATCAAAGTTGCGCCAAAGGAAAAACAAAGGCAACTTAGGCGGAAACAAGATAAAAACGGTCGGCCCCTGGTGCGTTTCGAGCCCTTGTGCCTTGTGCCTAGTGCCCGGCGCCCGGCGCCGCGGCCTTGTATGTGCCAGCGAGTGCCAGCGAGTGCCAGCGAGTGCCAGCGAGCGCCAACCTGACTCTTTCCCTTCCCGCGCGAACTAGTAGATGCCTTAGGCCCCTCGGCAGATGACCCATCTCCACCGCCCTCGCTCACCGGGTGGCGGGGAGGGGCGGGATGCCGGGTGGTGATCCCCACGCGCACGCCCTCGGAGGGAAGAGACAACATGGAAGCGAGCACGTCTTCTTTCCTGTTTGCGGGGTGGGGATGCGTCTTGGCGTGGTTGACGTCGTTAGTGTTTTTTTATATTTAAAATTTTTTTTATGCCTACCCCAGGTTTATGTCTACGGCTCGTTTCTTTTTACACGCCGGCGACATGTCCCTCGATCAAATCAGAGGGCCGCGGTGACAGGTCCGGCCCTGGGCCAATTAAAGGCGCCCTGCCCCCCGATCCGGCTGCGTGAACGGACATCCCCTTTCAGCGACGGGCATCAAGATGCCGTGGTTGACAGAACGCCATGCTCCAACTTTGTCTCATTTATGCTTGGCGTTTCTCCCCAAACGGCCTCGACCGCATTGGTCGACGCCGGGGACGCTTGTATAATTGCCTGCCTATTCGGGGCATATACTCGTGCGGGAAACCAATCAAATTCGGAAGACCGACGACTGCCATGTAGAATCGACGTGTGGATACTTTTTTTTCCAACCAGGTAAAGATTTCTGCTCAGGAACACCCAATTGTATCTCCGTAGCAGGCATCTTAGTAATATTTCCTGGTGATCGCCGTGGCTAGGGATATTTGTGGGCTCGGGACGGCATGGAGTTGAGGCTCAAGCTGCATTCCGCCTCACCTTATATCGCCGCACGCAGGTAGCTCCACAACTCGATCACTCTAATAGTTAGATGTGTTCCTGATCTGCGCTAAGGAGAACTTGCCTACCGTTTTAAGAAATCGAGCTATCATCGCAACCACGAAATTGCTGATTTAAAATTCCCAAAAAAACCTCTTTCTTGCACAAATGATTGGTCCTGATTCTGTTCTCGAGACATGTTGAAAAATGATGTTGGTACAGAATGCACTTAGTATTGCATGAATATATCTACACAAGTGTATTCTAGCCCTCGTATAATGTTCCAAATGTGCGTGATGTACATGGCCCAGCCACGTTAACGCAAAATCGGACAAAACGACCATGGCCAGAAAATGGATTTGCAGTAACTCGTACAAGAAAACCATCATAGCTCATTTTATATGTATTTAACTGTCTCTAAAAAAAGTTTCAACCTAAATTCTGTGTTGCTAACGGGTCTTGCCCCCCTCAATGGCCAGAAGGTAATCATGAAAGACAGCGCAACGTCTCCGAAGATGGTTACAGAAAGGCTGCGGAATGGCGAAACGGTTTTCTGAAATATGAAATACAATTAAAAAACCTTCAAGTGTTTTTGGTTCCTTTCCCACTTGCTCATTTTCATCGATTGCCGTTGCGGCCAGCCAGGGAGACATGCCCATCACCTGTGATCTGCATTGATTCGACCCCATCTGCCTCTTAGTAATCCAGATGGTGGCAGGCGCTTATCTGATACATATCAGATTAGTAAAAGCGCGCGCTTTTGCCCAAGCGGAACTCTGACACGCATCCTTTGATCCCATAATGCCACCCACACCCAACAGAGTCTCCTCTGGCCTTGCGCCACCCAACCGATCTACGTACATTTAGTCCCCCGTTGCGAAAGAGAGAACTCGGCTGAGAAGGTGGTTAGATTGATTGGTTTTACCGGAGTGACCGGTTTCATTGTGTCGCTATTGGGAAACTACCAACCAACATGCATATCGCACTGCCCGCTAAACCAACTACGAACCAACCAATGTAGGCAGTGTTGAGCACTCTCCGGAAGCCCCCAGCTCTAAGATGAAACCCTCGCTGCGGGCTGAGAGCAACATTGGGGGCAAAATGTTTCCCACATTCGTTAACTTGCATCAACGATGATATCCAAAAGCCAAGGGATGACCCATGTCCACAGAAGGAAGCCTTAAACACATTATAATTTATAGACTCGGCATTTGCGATCAATATTTGAAAACCAAGTCGCAGATTACCCATAAGCTCTGCATTTCCAATAAGGCCGCCAAACCCGCGTTGGGCCGCGATATTACATGGTTTTCGCAATCGCTCAATTTTTTTTTCAAGTTTCCCATTGAAAGGATTTCCTCCAAGAAAACATCTTTGGGGAAGAATGAAGATTCGGTATGTGGAGAGATCATCACTCAAGACAGCGAAGCCAACACCAGGGGTCTTCTCGGACATCTTGAGAAACATTATAATGCAAGAGCGGCGAGCTCGCGAGCTTCCAGAGAGTCTCTCATCGGGTATCTTGACGAAGTAGACTCTTAGGTACTTAAGACTCATTACCCTTCACATAGAAATAAAGCTATCATAAACGGTCGTGTATGGGCGGAAGGCCAGAACCAATGGATAACTCTCCCCAGGCCCCAACCCAGTCCGAAACACCCATTTACGACGAAGCAAACAGCTCGCGGCGAGGTAAAAGCACAAGATCGAAATTTTACTTCTCTTCTGATGGGGGCGGCGAGTTTTCTCCTGACTCTATTTCATCCATCCCACCCACCCCCCATTCACGCCACCGACGCCAACCAAGCCGTCAAGCTCCGAATATGGGGATGATGATGTGTTTCCCCCTGTTGCTCGGACACCTTCTGCAAGGGAAAGGAGAAGCATAATATCAAACACGGGGAGCCCTTGTGAAAAAAAGGATAAAGGGGAAAAATCACAGCCGAAGAAGGGAGCCCAGTGGCCAAGGAGAAACACACCGTTCACGACATAGAGGATGATAAGCCCTAAGCTCTTCTAAGGCTCACTGGCACGAAAAACATCACAACTGCCCCGGGAAACATTTCTTACGATTTTCGTCCATTCTTCCTAGCAAGGAAAACCCCGGTTACAAAGTTTCATACATGGTCCGTGATTGAGGACCATCTCAGGTCAACAGACGAGAATGAAGGCATTCTCTACATATTAAAGGTCAAAAATTAAGATGTCAAAGGATATTTTAAAGTAGGGCGGACAGAGAACCGTGTGTATGAACGATATCGATCGAGCTGTTGTGTTGGAGTGTTGATGACCGAGAGCGAGATTCACTTTGTTTGGGCGTCAAGGGCCGAGCGCTTGGTCCATGCGGATAACTTCAAAGAGCGGCGGAACCTTGTCAATTGGCCTAGCTGCGGCAAGATACAGAATAGCTTGAAACAAGTTTCATGATGTCAAGTTGTCTGTTATACGATGAACAAGATTTGTCCTTCGCCTAGATGCCTATATGGATGGGAGGCTGTCCGGCGGAGCCAGAGAGTTACTCTATGTGATATGGCAGTCGGAAGACATTGTTAACCAGTTGGAGATGGACCATCACGATTCCTGCTTTAAAAGTTTCATAGTCATGGCGAAAACAGTGCTGTACGAGAACAATTCAAGCATGTAAGTCCGATGAGGCGGTCAGACCCTGCGGCCATGGCCAAAGTTCCATTAACTTATCATGTGATGGAAAACGATGGCTTGGACAGTCATGACTTGGACAAGGGGTCGGAAAAAATCGATGAACTGTTCCAAAGCTCGATCGGATCGGGCGATGTTAGCGCAGAGATAGAGGGCAGCACGGTGAAAATTGATATTGTTTTGGGCGCCTTGACCAAAGCAATTTCTTGGACCAGCGACATAGCGTTGGAGGCCACAAGTGGTAGACCTGGGATCCTTGGGCTGCTCATATGGAGCTCGATTGGAATAAAATATGGAAATATTACTAGGGGAGATGAGAGATGGGTCGACGAATTAGGAGAGGAGACAGAAAGCGAAGGGATGAACTATATCCACGAAAGCGCGTATTCGACAAGCATAGCACCAGTCAACTGGCAGTCAGTGAAGCTGGGGCAGACGGGACCAACTCAAGAAAAAGCTAAACCATGGAGGCAGAGCCACTATGAGGCACCAGACAAGAATTATCACCAGAAAATATTGATAGGGATGGGGTTGTAGGCAACCCAAGTTGTTGTCCTGATCATGGTTTATGTGGCGGCGCTCAGTATAGAGTAGCCATAGATTAAATTTATATTTCTTTTCATCTCGGGATTCGTGTTTGACAACACTCGGAAAACATATTCTCTTCTTGGAATGCAGCTCCGTGACACGGTCTTTCACATGGACTTGGGATCCCGGGTGGTGAAATGGCGGGGTACTGTGTGATTGTCACGTCGATGCGATTTAGCTTTGGTTAGGCCGAGAACTGACTCGGCCGAGTGGACGGCACGAGCGGCCGAGAGCTGGAGGAGCAGTAGCACCCAGAAGGAGAGGGAGGGATGGGGGAAGAGCACGTGCAGAAGAAGAAGTAAAAAAGCAGAGAAGAAAAGAAAAAAGGCCTGGACAATGAGTCCCATGGCTCGTCTAATGTGACATCCTTGATGCGTGGTGAGTTGCGAGACGCACTTGTGCTCAATGCGCATGAGCTGAACCGGCGTGTGGGCAGCGATTCGTCGCTTCCGCCGCCGCATCCCTCCCTTTTGCACATCTCTCGCCGGAATGGAGACCGCATGGACAGCGGTGGCGCGCGCAGCTCCTTTTCGATCCACCCGAAAGAAAGGCGGGCACTAATAATAGAAAGCCGAGCCTGGGGAGCCCTTTTTAAGTTTTGGGAGCGTAGCAAAACGCCAAGAAAACAAGTCACGATAACTCGACAGATGCTAGAGTCTGTGAGCAAGAGAGAGAGAGAGAGAGAGAGAGAGAGAGAGAGGGCCGGCCTCTCGCGCTGAAGCTGGCAGCACATGCACCGGTGGTCGTGCTTGAGTCATGGCCCTGGAGGAGCATTACGCACGCAACACACGCAACCGCATGCGAGACTAGACGAGAAGAAGAAGGCAAAATCGGCCACAGATCAAAGAGAAAGAGAGGGGGGTGACTTTCAATGTGCGACATCTGTCTCTGGCCACTGGCGGACGCCACACAAGCGGAGGCGACAGAGGATGCAGCCAACAGAGCAAAGAGGCCTGGCAGATATTTTGTGACAAATTGTGTGCTTTGAGCCAAGATGGGGCGGCCGTTCAAGACGACGAGATTCCGCCCCCCGCAGCGCTACCGCAGGCTTACATCACAAGTCTCGGCCGTCTCACTTTGTCTCTTGTTGCTGCTGCGCAGCCGGGAATTCTTGGCTGGCGATGCTTGGGCCGCGGTGTTTTTTGTTTCGGCTTGTCGACGCGGCTTGTGGGATGCTTGTGGGATGCTTGTGATTTTTGGAGACTTTTTTTTTGAGACCTGGGCAAGGGAGAAAGGAGACTGAGCATCGGGTTTCATTTGCCCATGCACTACAACCCAACTGTTACCGGGGCCAAGACAATGTGTTTCAATCCGTCATGGTGTACCGAGCCCTGCGGTTGTATGTAGGAGTGGTGGTGGTGGTGGGTGCTGCAGGATGCCCAAAATCGCCGATAATCTTTTTTATTGTATTGGTGTGTGTACGAACGAGGGATTATATGACTGTGTTTTTCTTATCCTTCCCTTTCCCTTCTTTTTTTGCTCCGACTTTTCAAACAGAAACCTCTTATGCCATCCCCTTTGCCCCCTTTTGCACTCTAACTTATTTTTATTTATTTTGTATTTGCTTCTTCCTCTCTTGGCCGCGGCCGCGTAAACAACTAGGCTGGAACGCGCGCGCATCCGTCGCCGTCTATCATAACCTGCATTACTGCACCGCCACTCTGGTTCCCTGGTCTAGTCAGAGTCGGCTGGCTAATCAAAGCCTAATCTGACCAAGGGAAAACTCCACCAGGCCTGCCCCCTGTCTTCCCACGAGCACGCCAAGTGGAGAGGTGCATTTGGCCTCGACCGCATCGACCCAATTGGGCCCAGAGATTCATCATCCTCGTGGAAAAGGATACGAACACCACCGAAAACATCGCCCATCAGACCCTGCCGGCGTACTTGGCCTGGTTTCAATTTTCGGACCTTTATTTTTTTCTTCCTCTTCTCCTGCTCTCCACAAGCCGACATTTCGTATTTCCCGTCAATCAGCTCCATAAGGGCTCATCGCTTATGATTTCATTTCCCCTGTCCATACTTGAACATCGTCATTCCTCGGGTCCCCCGTCCCTCTCGTCATCACCAAGCACAACTCCCACCTCCCGGGCAAGCCTCCCGCCATCGTTGGACTCCGGCTACGCCAATTTTACTTAGCACCGCGCTGTTGCTCTTGACCAGTATCCCACCATTTATGCCTATTCGCTCGCACTTGTCTATTTGTGTCTTGCATCCTGCCTGTTGGTAATTTTCAACCAGCTGCGACGCATTTACGCACGTTGGCTGCCCGTCACCCGACCCGGTCCAGTCAGCTTCAGCCACACCACCAGCCCACCAGCCGACTTCAACACCCCAGCACCACCGCTGCCATCGCCAGCGCCAAACGCTCAGCTCATAATTTCCATTCTAGTCATCTTTGACCTCGTCTCTTCTTCTCCCCCTTTGCCTTCTCTCCCTGACATGCTCTGCGCTTTCCCGCCCTAAAGCGCCTGAGCGTCATGGACGCAACGACGACCGACGCCCGTCGCTCCAGCATCGACAAAGCACCCGTTCTACCCCCCCTCTTCGATCGCCTCCCCGACGAAATCATCGAGCAGTGAGTACTCAACTTTGCGTGCTCGTGCGACGGCAACAGCAAACGTCTCGCGACCATTACCCATACGCCTCCCCCCCTCCCCTCCTACACAAGTCCAAGCTCGTTCCTTGCGCTGACAAGATCCCTTTTACAAGAATCCTACACCTCACCGACCCGAACGGCTTCGCGTCCCTCGTTCTCCTGAACCGAAAATGGCGATCAGTCTCTCAACAGTCACATCTATACCTCCACCAGCTGGCACGATGTCCGTCCTTCGCTGCCAGTCACACAACTCTCCCCTCCGCCGACGATGACAAGCTTCCCCTTTTACGACGACTGTTTGCTCGCGAAGTCAAGCGCAACCTCTTCCAAGCCTATCTGCGTCCAAACGAAACCGTTATCAAACTCATTTCCAACTCAATTAGCTCCTCGTCGTGTCCCGGTGGCGAGGGCATGCAGTTCAGTGCCTCCCCAAAGGGACACCACCTCCTCGCATACAATTCAGCCAGAGTTTACGTGATCGATGCCAAGCTGCCCACTGTAGAAGTCAAGAGAGAGCTCAAGATCCTGCGTCGCCCCGTCGCTGCTTGCATCAACGATGTCGGCACCAAGCTGGCTGTTTTATCTAGCGAGATGCAGGTTGACATATACGATCTGCAAAAGTCACCACCTCGGCGTACCCAGTCTATGATCCTCGATAACACCCCACGAACTATTGCTCTCTCTCCGTGCGGCACCGTCCTTGCCGCTGCGTACGAAGGAGGCATCGAAGTTACAGCTATAGGCCCAGATGCTCTACCCACTGACCGACGCTCAGTTAAGTGTGATGGCGTTGACGCTCTTGCCTTCTCCTTTGACGGCACACAGATTCTTGGTACCACAACCTCACCAGCTCCTCCTAACACGGTTATTCTCACTGCACCATATTATGACCCTGGTAGTCTCATAAGCGATGATAACCTCAGTGCCCTCTGGACAACATCCATCTTGTTTCCCAACACAAGCCGTGACTGCAGTCATGCAGTGCTGCTCCAGGAAGGCAGCCACGAGGAGGCATGCTGGGCGTTTACTTATGACCGGAGCTTCGAAACCTTCCGCGCGGTGAGAATTGGGGACCTCCGTAATGGCACGACGTACTTTACCGGTCCTGTTCCAACTACAAACTCGCAAGCAAAGCTGCTCCCATGTACTCTGCCTGCCACAACTTATTACGGCGATCTGGTCTCGGCTGGTTTCCAGGGTAAGGATATTTGGATCTACGGTATTCCCGAAGATGTAGGAGCTGTTCCAGACAACTTACATGATAATGGGTCGTCTGGTCTAGGAAGGCAAAACAGCGCGCAAAGCGCGAGTTCTCGTCGACTATCATCCAGAGCCCAGGAACAAGGAGGTGCCAGAGTGCCCCAGTGGGAGATACTCTGCGACAAGCTCAGAAATACTCTAATCTCAGGTCACAAGGTCTCTGAACTCACAGGAGTCAGCAACGTAAAATGGGTTGGTGGGTTTGGAGAGTCATCCTCTCAGGAGCGGTTGGTAGTGACAGCTCGAGGAGTTGGCCCACCGAGACTGGTGACGGATGAGGAGGATATGGACTTCGTTGACGGTGGCAGAATCACGCTGATTGATTTCGACTACAGCCTACAAAATGGCACCAAAACTGAAATCAGCATCGAGGTTGGAACCGACAACGCTGAGGTTCTGGAGGAGGAACAACGAGACATGGCAACTGAAGTGGCCATTGTTAGACGAAGGACGGTTGCCCAAAAGCGTGGAGGACGAGGTGGTAGCGCGATGCTTCGGGCCGCTACAGCTGCTACACGTGTTCCCCGCGTTCCACCACCAGCACCAGCCAATGATGCAGATGATGACGACGATCCCTTGGTTCCTCGCAGGATCCGTCAGGTCCCAACTGTTACAGCTCCTCCTGAACAGACGCCCGAAGAAGAGGTCGAGGAAGCAACGATTGAGCAGATGGAGGCGCTCGACGCCCCATACGCTCACGCGAGCCCTCGCTCCGGAACTACCTTGCGACGTGCCGCGACAGCTGCGGCCATGGACCGTAGCTTGCATCCTCGGACCGCAGATGGGCGTCGTATCGAGTATCGCCGTGCTGATGGCCGCCGGGAGCATCCCCACGAAAGCGATGCAGACAACTGGGTACCCCCTCCTCCTCCATATCAAAAGGATGACCCTGGCGATCTTCCTGCGTTCATGCGTGCCCCTGCTGTTGCACCTCTTACTCCTCCCATACCTCCGGTGCCAACTATCCACACCTACAGCAGCATGGGACAGCTCAGCGCATCAGATTCAGCATCTCAGCGACCCTCCTTCCAGAGGACAACAAGTGATTCCACGACTCTGGGCAGACTAAACATGAGTGAAATGGCTCGGCCTGTATCGAGGTCCTCAATCCAGCCGGAACCTGAAAACCTTTACGATGTCACTCCTCCTGACTCGCCTCGCCGGCCAGCTGTTCAATCAAGCGAGACGCTGCCCATCAATGACGGAAACCGACAGGCATCAAGCTCAACTATGTCATCCGGGTTTGTTCCTCGATGCCTAACTGCCCCGATTGGCATGTCGGGGGTGGCTCCCCCGCCAAGAACGTCGGGCTCGGAGAACCCTCCATCCTCATCGTCTTCGCATGCACCAACACTCGGCTTTCAGCCATACTATCCTGTCGAGCCTGACAGCGAGGAACCGACGGTTGCATCGCGGCGCCTATCCAGCGTCCCAACATGGCCGGTGATGCCTGGACCCGCGGGCCACCAAGAGGCCGACTTGATGGCCGGGTACCCATACTCGAGCTCGGCCCCGCATACCACGTTCGCACCGGCGTCTGCGCTGCCTCCGCCGCCAAGCTCTGCCCAGATGTCCAGTTTGGATAGGAGAATCAGCCAGGGCAGCCCTCAACGTTTGTCCGGGAACTTCCAGATACCACGCCGCCCTGTGGGAAGCTCTCACAGCCACAGATCATCCGTCTCCCGTATCAACTCTGACCCTGTCTCCCCAGAGTCGCCGCCGCGTCAGATGGTCGAGTTTGACCAGCCGCTGATCATCAGCACCCCCCGGGGCGTGACGGGCGCCTTTGACTCGCCATCGCGACAGACATCAGGCCGCCGCAACGAGACCCCGTTGTTAGCACCCATTCCCCGCCACCCACGCCCAACTCCAGGGTCCCGGAACCGACCCACCGTCGAGCGATTGGAGACGATCTACAGCGGCTCATACCAAACAACGCAGGGAGGCAGCCAGGCGGCAACGGCAGCAGAACCACTCCCACCAGTGCCTTCGACGCAGCAGATCCCTACTTGGCTGAACCCGCCCCCGATACCCGTCACCCGAACTTCGCCCAACGTCAACCGTCGGCCCAGCCGGGCCGAGCGCAGCGCAGCCAAGAACATCAAGGACGCGAAGAAGCGCGGGTGGAAGAAGGGCAAAAACAAGAAGAAGAAGAAGGCTGCTGACGTCGCCAGCAGCGCCGGTTGGACCGACATTTCAACCCCCTCGGCAGGTCCTGACAAGGAGAAGGACAAGAAGTGCATTGTCATGTAAATGGCACTGCTCTCCGCGTTATCCCGAAGGCTATTCAACACCCGATCAATCATACATACGCCCCGATCGCTACCACGACGACTCTGTAACCCCCTACCCCTGATTCCCCATCTAGTTTGCCCACCTTGAGCGTCCTCTTTGTCACACTATTCATTCGCTTTTTCTGTATTCACGTATGTATGGACGGGGCATAGCGTTGGCTGGGAAGGTCTTGACAATTTTACTGTTATCATCTTTTGGGAGCATCGATGTGGAATTTTTTTTTTTCATGGAGCAAACTGGCGAATATGGCATGAGAAGCGTTTTTTTTTTAAATGGAAAGAGGAGACAAAAAGGAGTAGCCTGAATCAGGACCATTTCCGTTAATCATTATTCCATAACAAGCATTTTCCTGCCGAAAAAAAAGAATCATTCGCATCCATCATGTCTCTTGTGTCGTTTATCCAGTCACTTTGTGCAGTAGTACGGAACGTGCAAAGGTAATGTTGAATTTGCATGGCAATATTCGCATATCATTTCATTGTCTTATCTATATCATGTAGGGCATTCCGGCCATGGAATTAGACAAAGGAAAAAAGGCCAAATTTAAATAGTTGCGTGTGCCGTTGTTCAAGAAGTAAAAACAGAAAACAAAAAAAGTAAACCCTGGGTATAAATGATGATGATGACAACTCCCTTCCATGATGAATTTGCAACGCTAGCCATGTCTCCTGCGCATTTCTATCGTGAAACAAACCAAGAGACAGCGATATTCTGTTGAATATCCGGTAAATGAAAATCAACCATGCGTAGCACGATGAATGATTGGGGCTTGGAGGAGGTTGTAATTAAGCGGCGGCGGCGGTGGTGGTAGTGGTGTGGGTGTGGGTGTGTGATGGTGATGATTGTACAAGCAATGCGTCTGTCGGTTGTGTGGTGTTATTCTGTATTGGTATCCCCCAAGTCGGTTTCTCTCAGGGCTTCCAATCTCAAATCCTCGGTGTAGCCCCAGGGACGTACGGGCGCCCGCGCCGTACTTCTCCAAGGTCAGCCTCGTCCATGAGATCGGTGAAAGTAGTGGCTCGCGTGAGGGGGCGAGCCTTGACGGTGCCCGGTTCAGCAAAGACGTTGATGCTCTCACTGCTGGGCTCCTTGTGCAGCTCATGCGAGCTTGGCCGAGTGCTGTAGTAGGACGACGCCTTCATAGCACGGATAGGGGGCAAGCGAACGTTGCCGTGTCGAGGCTGCCCCTCATCAGGCGGGCTTGGCTGAACAGCTAGGTTGTTTGGAGAGGGATTAGGGGAGTCAAAGGGGTTGGGGATGGAGATGCGGATCCGAGGGGGTGATTGCTGGATACGGGTGGTGCGAGTTGTAGTAGACGCGCTGCGCACAAGAGTGCTCGCGCGAGAGTCAGAGGCTCGCGACGGAGACTTGCGGATGAAGTCAGTGCGGTAGGAGCCGGGCTGCAGGATAGGATCTGAGATGATGTTTCCAAAGGAGCCGGCGCTGCTAGGGGCGCGGCTAATTCCCAGGCCAGTTCCTCCGCTCTTTTCCGACTTGGCGCTATCAGCCTTCTTCATGCGGCGGATATAGAGGAAGATGAGAATAGCAATGATGAGCAGAATGAGGCAGGCTCCAACAACACCACCGATTATCGAGGTAGTTGCAGGGGCGTTGTTCTTGTTGGATGATGAAGAATCGCCCCCTGAGTCAGTAGACTTTCCTGGAATGGCTGTTGTCGAGGCCTCATCCGTAGCAGAAGATGTTGCTGCGGCAGTCCCCGCCTCCGTTGCCGTGGCCGTGGTGGAGGTTGCGCTGGCGCTGGCAGTCGTGCTGGAACTTGTTCCCTTTGGGGCTTCCGATTGATCGTCGTCCATGACACATTCATTGTCTTTGCAAGAGTAGCCAAAAGGACAGCACCCGCTACCACACGTCTCGAGGTCCACGTTGAAAACGGTCGTCTTGATAGAGGCATTTGGCCACTTATCAGGGTCCTGTGCGCTCACATCACAAGTGATGGGTTTGATCTTTGAGCAGCTGCTGCCTGTGGGGCAGCACACGGCGGTGGTATCTCCTGCGAGAGCCTTGCAGGTGGAGTTTTTGGAGCAGCAAAAGTTGCTGGGGAGTGCCGATGGGCAAGAAACCTGATCGGCGGTGCACGTGTCGGCGCGTCCAAAGATGAAGCTGGCGGGCATGGCTGTGGTGGTTGATGTAGCGATTGCTGTAAGCAGGAACAGCTGCAAAGATATAGGGATCCTGGGCAGTCGCATGGTGTCTGTTGGGGCTGAGTGATAATATGATGATTTGTTGTGTTTGAATGCAGGTACGCGGTGTTGGTTCCTGAATTACTGGTTGCGAAAAGCAGCCGATTCGCTGCGGTTCCCAGTCGTCGCCGATGCCACTGCAAGTTAAATTCTGAGGTGATAGAGCACGGCAATGTTCTTGATCCAGAAGGAATCAATTGTGTTGTCAAAGCAAGATATGGTAGAGCCGCCTGTCTCCTGGATAGATTCGCGAGAAGCAACACAGTCAATGCGTGCGAGGGTGGATGAAAGCGGCAGTGCGAACAAACCAACTTGTTTGTTCAGCAAACCAGGTCAAAGGTAAAGGGGCCTTGTGAACAAGGGACAGAGGCGAGCGGCGGATGAGAACAATGGCACGAAAGAGGAAGTGAAGAGGCGAAGACGAACAGGAAATTGAGTCGATGAACTATGAACAAAGGACGAAAAGATAGACCAGGTCACGGAACAGCGGCCCAGCGGGCTAGATTTGGCAGCCAGCGTCAAAAAAGCCGAGACCCTGGTCTTGCCGCCTGGCCAGCAAGCGGTACTCTGGTCATCCATGGCGCCATGGCCACGACTGGCCGTCGCAGATGATGGCACTACGGCGCGACGGCCTTGGACCATGGACGCTGGCAGGGCAGTGCACCAGGAGGAAGGGCCTGGGAGCCAGTCACTGTTGGTCCGGGGGGGCGTCACTCGACGCAGCGGGGAGTGGAAACGGCGAACAGACACAGGCAAGGCGCCGAGATGGAGAACGGGCCGCTGGGGGGAGTGCCATGATTGGCAGTGGCGCCGTGGCCGGGTGTCGCTATTCAGGCCGCGAGCAATGTGAGGACTGGGGGAGCGCCTAGGCGGAGAGGTTTGAGGGGAGCTATGGGCAGGCGGGAAGGATTGGCGGTGGTTAACGGTGCGCTGTGGTTGGCTGCGTTACAGGAATAGCCGCGCGGGGGTGCAAGGCGGTCGCTGATTGGGCCACTGGTGGGGCCGGCTGTCCAGGGCGCAGCGCTTCGTGTGTCAGAGGTAGATCGGGTGGCCAGTAGAGGCTGGGCTTGCGGACCCACCTGTGTGCGATCAAACGCTCCTTCGTGGCTAGGACCCAACCTAAATGCTCCCAGCTCGCCGTGCCTGAGATGCCGTCCAAACTGGAGACGGAGAGGCTGTGGTGCGGCGTGCATGTCTTGCTGGAATACGAGTTTCTGCCAGGTTTGGAACATGCCTGCACATCAATTTGATCCAATCTAATCAGGCCTGATCAGGCCTGATCAAACTTGTCCAAACCCAAGACACGATGACGGTGTGTTTGGTTGGGCACAACAATCGGCCAAACATGACACTCGGGCCGCCATATCTCACAAAAAAAAAGAAGTAAAAGAAACAAAAGAACATGTGATGCATTGGGAGAAAAATCAATCTCCCAATGCCGAAGTATCTCTCAAAAGGACTAAAGCCTGGCAAGTGAACAATCACAATGATGTGGTGGCTGTGTCCTGCTGATCCATCACCTGCCAAGCTAAGAAAGCAACCTAATGCCTCTGCTATCAACCTAGGGCCTTTACTAGATTGGAGCACTTCGATAAGAACACTTGTATCAAATCACTTGGGTAAGAGAAATTAGGACAATGGACTCTGGAGTTCTCTTCTGCAGAGCTAAGTGACAAGTGTCGTTAGTTGCGCCCAAGGCATCACCAACAATACACTCGAGGTGCGAAACAGGGGCAACTGAAGTGCATGCAGCAGGAACTTTGCAGGAGCATCTCTGCAGGTCCAGAATCACTAAGGGGTACATGATGTGATTGCAAGCAGGAACAATCCTTCCGGCGTTGTTGGTTGATCATGTCAACCAAGATAATCAGCAAGTAACCAACATGCATGCATGAATCTACAAAGTTCTCGAAGAAGGCCCTTGATTTCGGGCCTTCTTGACATATTTGGGGTCCGGAATGCATCGTTACATTTAATAGCAGGTGTTATAGACGACTTTTCAGCCTTCGGTCTTGGTCTCGGCGTCACTTAGACCACAGCCTCAGCATAGGCGCGCAGTTCACGGGAGCGATTGGCAGAAACTGCAAGCTAGCGGGTTATTCTGGGTCAAGGTTTGCACTTTCTAGAAGAAAATGCATACAACTTTAGTCTTATACGGCCCTTTTTCTTTTTCTCATCATCTGTTTGCATGATCGCGGCTAGTGAGACATGACATGCGGCTGCTGCTACGGGAAGACAAACCAACAAGAATCGAACTCGTGTTGGTTTTATTTTTTTCCCCAGGCGGCCCGGCTGATCACCACTCACTTACATGATGCACTTCACTCGGCACGCGGCCTATCTCCCAGGGCGTGGGCGAGTTGCCTGGCGCTTAGGGCCTCGCAACGCGGCCTCTCTGGCCGCGGGGACCGCAAAGACCCGACGGGCGCCTGAATCTCATGGTACGAACATTTGACAAGTCAAGGGCGAGAGCGCCGCGAGCACCAAATCGACTGGACACGATGGCTCGATAACTGAGGAACGGTGGAGAGGTGTCAACACCTCCACTCGTTTCATGGGTCTACATTTGTGGCCTACAGACGGGAACCAAAAATGGAAATGAGTCGTCATGTTCGCTCACATGCTACACAATTGGGCTCGTCTGTCGTCATAGCGGGCTGCCTCTCGGGCATTCGCGTTGGTGACGACTTTTTGGTTTGGGATTTTTCAGCTTCTTTTTTTTATTCACTCAGAATGTTGGTGATTCAAACGGTCGGTTGGTGCTGAAGATCGTTTTAGCCCTTCCACGTGGGACCATGCGTCCAACGTGCTGAAACCATGGTCCCAGGCTCCCGCTTGGCGTTGGTTGTTTAATGGCTTACATTGAAAGTAAGCGAGCAAGCACGCGCACTCGCGCACGCAAGCAACAGCAAGAAAGAAGAGGCAAAAAAAAAAAAAAAAAAAAAA